>KN895264.1:0-11474 GCA_000934455.1 Apostichopus parvimensis
TTTGCTCTGTTCCAGTTATCAGAACAACATGTCTAAGGAGGTGTTGGATACTATAATGAGTATTCAACCAAAAGACACAGGAGGAGGAAGCGGGGAGACCAGAGAGAGTATCGTCTATCGATTAGCTGAAGACATGCTGAAGAGACTGCCAGACGATTATAAAGCTCACGAGGTAATGATCATACAATGTATAGACTACTGCAGCTCATAATGTGGAGTGTTAGCTCAGTGGTTAACGCCGGTGCCTTCCAATCATAAGGTCCCTGGTCCAAGATTAATGTATGTCGTCCAGTTACAGAGTTGTTGACAATTGACAATTCATAATCATTGATGTTAAATATGAATGTAAGAGACTGACTTCGGTCAGCTTGCGGCTTTAATAAGCCAATGAGGCTTCTTCGCGAGTTCCTGCTTGCAGGAGGATCTAAAATACATACATACAAACATACATACATACATAATAGCCCAAAAAACATGGCAAGAAACCTTATAAAACCTTTATAGTGTGGTTTAGCTACACTGTATAAATATATTGTAATTGTATTGTGTATGGTTTACATGTTTTACAAACATACTTAAAGTCTGTTATGTTGATACCATTGAATATTTGTCACTGGTTTGAAATGATTCCCACAGAAAACCGATTCTGGACAGAATAAAGACAGATATTTCCACAAACCATTTAATGTCTCAAGCTATACACAAGCTACCATACTGGCCATAGTCATGCTTCTGCTGTAAGGAAGTACTACATGGTAGAGGTGAAGACGCTATATCTATACTGATATTAATATTACAAGAAATATTACTGTGTGCTTTCATTTGGTCACATAGCAAGTTTGTACCCCAGTTTTGCATTTCTGAACAAATTTCTCCAGTGAAGTATCCAATGGAAACCTAGATAGTTTAGTTTAAGCATTATTTTCATTCTGAACCCACTTGAAATGTATAGCATGAGGGACTTTATACTAACAAGTACATGCATGCTATGATATAGGTAGCTTTTGCTTCATAATACATTAATTCATATATTTGAACCATTCATGCCTAATGTGTTATTTGATCAGGTAAAAGCTAGACTGAAGAAGATGGGTGCCCTATCATCGATGAATATTTTCTTGAGACAGGAGATGGATAGGATGCAAAGAATAATCAGTTTGGTGAGATCAACTCTGACTGACTTAAAGCTAGCCATTGAAGGAACCATCATCATGAGTGAGGTACAATTACAATAATATCATTTCATCCTGTCATGTCCACAGAGAGCCAAAAACTTACCTCAAAGAAATATTAATCTATTGCATAATTATTACAAGTTCCATTTCGAACAATTTTATGTATCACAGGTAATACCAGTTTTTTGGGGGGCTATTTAGTATTTTGTATATTATGTGTATTTTGTTTATGTTTATTTTGCATATTTTTTATATTTTTTATATTTTGTATATTATGTATATTATATTTTATGTATGTATCTCTGAATGAATCTCATGGACTTCTTCCTGTAAGGTATCCCATTCAAAGATGTCACAAGTAGGCCTACTATACACTTGTGAGATGCCATATATACTCTCTGTTTGGTAGAAATTCCACGTTCCATTTAATTTGATAGAACCTCCGTGATGCTCTAGATAATATGTTTGATGCAAGGGTTCCAGGCCTGTGGAGAAAAGTGTCCTGGGAATCATCTACCCTAGGATTTTGGTTCACAGAGTTGGTAGAGAGAAACACCCAGTTTTTCTCTTGGTGCTTTGAAGGCAGGCCAAATGTGTTCTGGATGACAGGTTTCTTCAACCCACAAGGTAAACTGATACCATCCTAAGCAAAAATATTCCGAGTGTTATCACATGAAATCTATTTTTGTGATACTCCCACAAGCAACTGATTTGTTGGTGTTCAACTATACAGCTAGATGATCTATGTTTAAAATATCATAGCAGTGACCATGTGAATTGAATGACAGCCTAGAGTCACTCTATTGTGACATGGGTAGCAGGTTGTAAACCATAAGGGGTGAAAGTGCACAATACATTTTATTACTTTCCACAGCCAGTTCCTGTATATGTATGTATGTATGTATGTTGTATGTATGTATGTATGTATGTATTTTAGATCCTCCTGGAAGCAGGAATTGGCGAAGAAGCCATCATTGGCTTATCAAGCTGCAAGCTGACCGAGGACAGTCTCTTAGATTCATATGAATTGGTAATATACGCACATCAAAAGCCTGAAATGCTCTTGACATCACTCCCCTAACACTTTCTGGGTTGTATCATATGAAAGTGTGATGTGATCCTGGTTTCATGGTATCCAATGTACTGTGGCCTCTGACTGGTATGCCAGTAAGGATGTCATTCACACATAGATTCACACCAACCTTGGGTTGGATATATCGCTCAGTGGGGAGAGAGTCCAGGACTAATGTTGCGAGGTTCATATTTTGTTCCAGCCAATATTTTGATTTTGATTTAATCTTTCCTGTCTTTGATTCGTTTATGTATATAGATTAGATATAAAAACTAGTGATAGCTGTTTGTACTTCATCATTTCTAAGTTGTGCCTGGCTATATGCTAAGTTAAATGCTACTTAAAGTCCACACAGATGCTGTTATTTACATTTTGATTACTTGAAGGTTTTCTGACTGCCATGAGACAAGAGGTCACCAGAGCTCATAAAGGCTGGGCGCTAGATTCAGTGACTCTCCATAATGATGTCACTAAAGCATTTAAAGAAGAAATAACTTCACAGCCTCAGGTGATGATATCATTTGCTTTTAGGTTTGATTGATTGAACCTTAGAGAATATTTGTGTTATCATTTTGAATAGGCATTGTCATCTTTATGAAGATATTTTAAGGTTATTTATCTTGAAATGACTAAATATGCTAACTTACATTTCTGTGTTTAATCACTGTTATACTTGTCACATTTGTATGCTTTTTTTTTCTTCTCGCAAAGCACTTTGCTATGGGGGAGCTGATAAATAATGTACTGCATCATCCATAGATGTAGATCTGTGTGACTACTGTTATGAATATTCATGAACTAGGCTGCATTGCTATTGGCTGTCCTTTCCTTTCACAGGAAGGTGTCTACGTCCATGGATTATACCTGGATGGAGCTGGTTGGGATAAGAGGGGATGCAAGTTAACTGAATCTACGGCCAAGGTACTGTTCACTGCATTACCAGTGATACACATGTATGCTATTAACTCAACCGCACCAAAAGATCCAAGACTCTACCAATGTCCAGTCTACAAGAAACCCCAGCGCACTGATTTGACCTACATCACTCCAGTATGGCTAAAGACAGTGCAAGGTCCTGAACACTGGATCTTGAGAGGTGTTGCATTACTCTGTGACATCAAGTAGTTGCTTCAATTATCTTTTGAAAGACTTTCACTAAAGGAATGATTGTTATTGCAATGGCTAGTTATTGTCATTGAAATTGACTATTTGGAAGTGATAATTTGTTTCATTGTTACATTTTATGGAGATTTAGCATTTTCTTTGCACTTGGAAATAATTATTTGAACCTGCACTACATACTTACTTTTTAAGTTGTGGCAGCTTATTACAAGTTTGAAATAGATGTACATTGTGAATAGCTGAGTTGGGAATATAATTGTAATTATATAGGGAAACAACTAATAATATCCTATATAGTAATCAATATTGCTACAAATGTATTTGTATAAATATTCAGTGACTTGATGGAAATTTTATTATATAATGAGAACCGATGTAAATAAACTGTTATTAGCTTCTACCCAATCTTATCAAAACTCACATTTCACTTAGAGAATTTTATCAGTGGTTTTATCACAATGCATTTACCAATACTTGCTGACCCTCTGTTGAGTTCTTGTATTTACATGTCAGATTAAGTGAATACCTTTATAATTGTATGATGATTTCCTAAGACATGCAGGCTTATTAAACACAACAAAGGAAGGGAAGGAATTAAGTTCACCATCTGCTTTCAAGCTACAGAAGTAGACATTAATCAATCCATTCCTTCATATACAGTGTTAATGATTTTGGTTATAGTTTCAAGTAGTTAGAAATTTGCTATATATTTCTAACATATTCAGAAAATTTGAAAATATTTGTTATCAAAAAATATGTTTGTTCACTGTTGCATCCTGCAGGGTTTCATTTATTCAGAAGTTGGATACATTTCATTTGAAAGTTTCTGTGAAATAAAGTTGAATTATCACAGAATCTGTTTTTTCTTCTTTTGTGTGGTTAAGATTCTTATAGAAAGCTCATCCTGATGCTCACCTCCACATAGTTTGAATTTTTTGTATTATGTATAAAATCTGAATTATGTATTTATTTTCAGGTATAATGCTATGGATTCTCCCCCAAATATTTTGCTGGTTACGCATTTAGGCCCCCTTTCAGTTCTATTATATCAAAATGAATATGAAAGATGAAATGAAAATGAGTATTAATTTTACTGAAGTAGAATTTATTTGGGCTCAGACTATAACTGAACTTCTTGATTATGGTTCTATATTAACTAAAAGTATTTACAGGCCTCACTCTTAAAAAAGAAATGATAAGTGACTTCAGCATAATAGAAAGAGAGGGAAAAAAATAGTAAACGGGTCAATGAGAAGTATTTACACATGAGTAACCGTTTCATATGCACAAAAAAAACTCATTAATTGAGGGGTAGTTATGTATGTATGTATGTATGTATGTATGTATGTATATTAGATCCTCCTGCAAGCAGGAACTCGCGAAGAAGCCTCATTGGGTTATCAAAGCCACAAGCTGACCGAAGTCAGTCTCTTACATTATTATGCTGTTTGACAGCAAACTAACAGGGCATTGTGCTTGAGTAACATCCAATGTTTTCATACAAGACTAATGATAGTTTGGCTTTACTTAAGGTTTGCTTGAGGGAAGTGATAACATTTAACTGAGTAAAACATTGTGATACTGTGACTAATGCCTTATTAGCCTCAACTTGGCTTATGACGAGTAAAGATATGCTTAAATTATATGAACATTGATCATGATCATAAATTCATAATAATTGTTTCAAAAATGATGCTGAACATGCCTTGAATAATTCATGGTGATTGAACTAATATAGTGCCTACATGCTTGAATATTACCTTGCCTTGAAAGAACTGGCAAGATTAACTGTTACAAATCTCCATCAGTGCTCTGGAACCATTCAAGTACAGTCCTTACTAGATAGCTTTCCATCCTGAGTGACCATCCCCCCAAAAAAACATTTCTGCATTAAAGATGCAAAAGTGTAATGTCTTTGACTCCGTCATATACTTTCCAAACTGACATTTGAAGAAGACAATATTTCAGCAAGACATACCAGTATCATCAGCATACATTAAGTGGTTTCTCACATAAGCCTAGGGTCACCACTGACATAACATCAAATGGAGGACACATTCAGAGCCAGATTGGCCACCAGGATGCTTCAATCATTGGCTCCCTTTGGTACTCTTTGCTTTTCCTTATGTATACACTTTTCATTATCCCATATTTCCCTCTTTGTCAGGCCTGGACACTGTTATGTTAGTTGGTCGGCTGTTTATAATAAGTGTGAACGTCGTATAGATGGTTTCTATGGATTTATTCATACTTAAACGCATATTATACAAGGCATTAGCCATCTTCACCAGCCCTGATGAGGGCACTGTTTCTCAATCATATCATTACAGACACAACCAACAGAACTATGAGATGGTATGATAAGATGACATGGGCTTCTACATATGATCCACGCACAGTAGAATCCTGTGAATATTGAACATTGATTCATTAGGTTTTGAAATCTCGGACGTATATGTATCAAGCCAAAGGTCATGCCGGATGAAGGACAGTGCACTGGATTACCAAACTTAATGTCCTAGATGTCTGGCTACCCTACATAGATCATTGCTCTGCTTCCACACTAGTCATTACCAAGCTAGCTGCAGGTGTCCTCTCATACAATGGTAATTAGCATATAAACAGAATTCATTGTCCAGGTTTTCTTGCTTCTTTGATCTTGGCTGGATGCAACAAATAAATTTGACTCTTCAGTCTAGTTGTTTCAGGCGTTGACTTTCTCTTTAATGTACCTGGTAACATGAAAGAGAACATACCTCAATTAGTCACGAGAAATGAGTCCCACATGATAAGTTCTTTTCTAAAGACATACAATTTTAATAACATGCCAATGAGCCAAACTGTTGTCCATATCATTACTGTGATTGTTAATATCTGATAATAGGAACTTGTAAAGTTCATATGAGGCAGCCATCTCTGTCTAAGTATCAATCACTAAAGTGTATACAACCTTATGAGTCTTGCAGTGACCACATTATGTAGATTCTGACCTACTCCACTGAGAGAAGCTATAAAACAAGATGCTAGTGAAAGAGTTTAACAAAGGATGCTTATCACATCAACAAGCCCCAGCTACCTAGGTCAAGGACTGAACAAGGGGTTACTGACAAACTGGACTAAACAATTATTCACATACTGTGCTCCTGTGACAGTGGGTACCTCTAACCTGCAGGTGATTTGCAGATTTCACACCAGCCAAATTAAATATCTTCTGCGTTCAGTTTGTCTGGATCCCCGCCAAAATGTTTACGAAACCTAAAGAAGTTGGATGCATGGTCCTAAATGAATAATCAGTTTTCAGAGGTTTCTTACCATTCCCACCTTAAGTGTAAAGAGAGTCCAGATTAGAAGGCCGGTCTATCGCTGCTTTGATGATGCCTTGGAAATTATTCGTCTTCTACAAAGAAAATTTGTATAATGTTCAGTTTCATACATGGATACAACAGTTGCACTGTGTTTATATATTTATCTAAATCAATTAATACAATCTTAATTGTGACATATGGCATAAGCTGGGACAAGTAACATTGTCTGGATGATGTCTGGGGGGAGGGGAGTGGGGTAAGATCCCCCTCAGAGACATACCCCCTGTTTATTCCCCTCCCCCCAAAAAATGAGATTGGGGAAGACTATGAAACATAGTCTTATTCGCCAATAAATTGACTTAAATCTTAAAAAAAAACTTGTGAGTAGTGTGATATGGTTTTTACACAGGTTTAGCAATAAAACCCAATCAGACGCTTTCAATAAAAACACAAACCATTAGGCAACATTTGAATCCAACATCCCACAGGCACAAAAATTCCACCAACAGGTCTGGTTTATGTTAAAAAAAAAATGTTAAACACAATAGCACACTTAGGAGAAACATACTGAGACAAAAGGGAAGTCATAAATCATCAAATTATTTTGCAATAACTTATATGATAGCATAATTTAGCTTACCTTTGCTATTTTCCTGAAGGGTTGTAGTTTTAAGAGTGGATTGAAGGCTGTAATAGCACCAGAGTCCATGAAGATTGACTCAGTGTAAATGACATACATAACAGCCGGGATGCCATGGATCTGACAATAGCTCAGTACTGTTTAGAAGATCAAATAAAAGGAGAGATCGGGACAGTTTAATTATATTCAAAAATTATGTAACAATGGAACCGAATGAAAAGTTGAATTTTTCTGTTATCATTTCCTCCAGTGTGTACAATGCTGTGGTATACAACAAGTTAGAACGTTAAGTTCAGTGGTTGAAACATCCTAGGTTTTATCTCTTGTTTCGTATGTTCAGCTTTGCCATTGGAGCAATCATAAATTTCTGTTCCTGTTTGGTATGCTTGTCAGCTCTATATTAATGCCTGGTAACAATGCAAGGCAATGGTAAGTCTGTTATGGTTATGCTGGATACGAACTGACAGGTAATATCTGATATTCAAAGAATATCAACCCACAGACAAGGAAATTAGCTACCTTATGCCTGTGAAAAAGAATGTTAAATTTAGTTAAATACAAAAGTCTGTTATACAGACTCCACATGAGGTGAGGTTACCTCACATGTAATCAACAATGTTACATTACATAATTCAATGCCAGCTGCCCTGTGGATATTACTCACCAGATGAAGCTAGACCTGATATTGTGTTAGGCGGTTCCAGATGAGGGGCGGCTACCTCTCCAGTAAATGATGACGTCTTTAAACACCTCAAAATGGGAAAAGAGACGTCCTGCCGATGTGTTCTATAGTCACTTCCAGAACACGACGAGAGAATGGTTACCGATTTGTTTGAATTACCAAGGAATGAAAATAGCTGTAGAATATGTGGAAATAAGGATAAGAATTACCAGCTGTCAGTGAAATTTGTACCCCCTTAATAGTGGGGAAAAACAAAATGTTCCTCCCCTTTGTGACAAGTTTAAGTTGATTAATTCTTTGGAGGATAAAACTAGCGAGAACATAATGTTTCAGCCATTCTTGAGTTCTACAAGATGGTTGTCAGATTTATATTAATTACTGTAGTAATTTACATAACTTTACAATTATATACTGTAATATTTCTCTCTAGTACTTTATTTATAGGGAGTAGTGCACTTCGTCAAGCCCGCAAGGTTTTACATCACGTCTCCTCTATCACTGTCAAAATGGGTTTTTTAGGCAAATCTTATTCTCCACTGTACTTTCAACATATGGAGTTGTTTGCTTCCATTTAAAACATTAGGTACAATTTTAATCTATTAATAAAGTGCAAAGAATTAAGCACTATGTCAAACTGGAAAACTAAATATAAAAACCTATCTGAGGAAATGTTACTTTTCTTATAGTTTATTTTTAACCAACCTGCTCAACAAATGAAAACTGCAGATGCTGTTCTATGTCTTTAACACATTTGCAAAGTAGCACATCTGTATGTTTCCTCAGCCTTGAAAGTATAGCTCCCTCTATTGGTTGACCATCTCTGTCAAGTCTTTTATTCATTGTTCCAACAATCTCCTTCTCTTGGTGAAGAATGTAGCAATCTCCAAAGACTAGACAAAAACATGAAACCTATATTATATGGATTATATGATATTATATAAGCTATATAAAAAGGCAAATATTATATTATAGGTCATATTCAATTTCAAGCAAAACTATCATATCCAAATATAATAGTGGGGAAAGGGGGAGGGGGGTTAGGGTGGAGGAGTTTGATATCTTGCAATACCACATGCATGCTTGCCCCCCTTTTTATGGGTTTAAAAGGAAATTAGAAGATTTCACCCTTTACTTGGAACCAACAATCTAAATTGGTTCTGTTTTTATACACTATCACTATTACTATTACTGCATTAATTAGATATTTGTGTCTACAGATTTGGGTTAACCTGTATTTTTTTGTTGGAAATCTAGAGACACGTTTTCGATGTTGACCCGTCAAGCTGACATCAGGGGTTAGTATCTACACCGTACATGTAAAGGTATGGTGGGAAATTTGAGGCATTTCAGTGTTTAGTGATCAATCAAGTAACTTTTTGAAAGAAGGTTGTTTTTATAATGCATCCTCCACAAAAACAAGCATATTTTGTAGAAATTTAAATTTCTTCAGGGCCATTTGACAATTTCAGAAATAGTCCCTGGGATAATTCTAATGTTCTGTTCACAGAACAGGACATCCCATAAGGATGCCGAAAAGGTCCATCGAACTACTGTATGGGACTGTTACTAAAATCACACACATTTGGTGACCTTATTGCTTGTTTCATAGGATTGAAGCAACACTTATGTGACCTTACCATTGGCAGCTGGTCCTAGTGTTACCACCAGCTGATCTGTCGCTTTGCCAACATCATTTGTTGGTTTTGAAAATGCAGGAGAGAGGTCCAAGGTAATAACTCTGTGAATTGAAATGAAAGGGGTCGTACTAATTAGCATCAACAGGCCCATTTCACGACAACTCAAGACAACTCAAGACAACAAGTTTAAAATACCATCAAATACAATGGTTGTAATCAGATTGTATCTGGAAACACGTTTTTAAAACTGACTGAAACCATCGTGCATACATATTTTTCACGGGAAAAAATGTTTTTGTCGTAAAAATCGTCAACTTTCTCCGTCCGTAGAATTGGACGACGTGATGCTATTGCGCTTGCGCAATGACATTGGACCGCACCATTACACTTACAGGGCAATTTTTAAGTCGAGAATGGTGCCCACACACTCGTCTCAATGTAAGAAACTCTTCATATTATAGTTTTATTTACATGTATTTCTTTCTTTATTTCTTTTGTTCTTTAACTCTTTTTTCTGTCTCAATTTCTTTTGTGTCCTTCTTTCTTTCTTTACTTCTTTCTTAATTTCTGTCTCTATTTCTTTCTTTATTTATTTGTTTATTTGTTTATTCCTATATTTTTTTTTTCATTATATCTTTATTACTTTATTTCCCTATTACTTTTTCCTATTATTATTTGATATTGGTTGCTTGGTTTTTGTAATATTTTTTTTTATGATTTTTTTTTTTATAGCTGGTCTGTGTATTTTGTTAATCAAATAATGACTTTCCAAAAAAGGATTGCTGATTTAATCTTTTTTTTATTCATTTATTTTCAACATAATTACATAATTAATTTTTTAAGTATAGTATGTAATTATAGTTGATAAGACTCAGAAAAATCTTCCTAGTTTGTTGTTATAGCTAGGCCAATTTACTAGTGAATCAGTCTGCATGCTGCACACAGCCTATAACAGTGTTAGGTCTATAATGACATTGAGCGCAATTTTTTTCAACGATTAAAACAATAACATGTACAGCCTACAGTTTTTAGTTGCAATGACATGCAACTCTCCTTCGACGATTTGAAGGACTGTTCTTCAGCGGTCCTTCTAAAAGCCCCTTCCAGTATGCTAATATATCTTCTTGTATTTTCTTGTAGGAAGTGACAGCCTTCCCCACCCCCCCCCCCCCCCCCCCCCCCAACATAACTTTGGATCACTGTGGCTTGCAGAGTAACAGAGGGCGCTGTCTAGAGGCAATGCACTTTATTAATATAATTATTAAAGCATTGCTTCTGTGCTAGAAGAGTAAGTGCCTGAATTGTTCTTAATTTTGATTGCCACAGGTAGATTGAAACTTCCAAATTTGGTTCTTGTTATAACATATATATAGTATTGATCTCACATAATGTTTTATTGTTGAGACTGGAATAAGAATAAGGAGGATGATGGGAGATTTAAAGTTCACTTTTTTCCTTGTATTTAATTTGCTATTCTGTGAGTACACAAGGCATTACATTATACACAAGCCTCAAAACGGAGGTAGATTGTCAGATTTTGATGACAAAGTTTTAGAAGAAAACATGATCAGTGGTGAGCACATTCTTACCTAGAATACTGGTTGTGATGTGCAGGGTTGGAAGAGAGTTCTGTACATCTACTCTAGTTGCAATTGGCCCTTGTTTACAAAAACGATTTTTGAGAATGTTTTTCAATAAATAAGTGACTGTTGGTTTATTAAGTTTTGGAGATCCATTCATTCAATTCAGAACTACTGTAAGTGGGCCTTTACACAGTAAACCAACACGAAAATCAACACATGCAGTTTTCAGTATTGAAATTGGTATTTTCTTTGTTCTAT
>JXUT01139067.1:0-11675 GCA_000934455.1 Apostichopus parvimensis
TGAAATGTGATACCCTGCCCCGGGGATGCAGGATAGGCACCTAATAGCTTCCGCCCAACATTCACATCGTCCTGGCTACAACCCTGAAAATTTTCATCAAATATCCCCCATCAATCTTGAAATCTTATAATTTAGAAGGCATTCTACAGAGGGTAGCAACCAAGTATACATTGCAGATAATATATAGTATACAGTGAATATATACAGAGGTGCGTGATAACGTGCATGAATATACAGCAAATGTAGACAGAATAACTATATCTCTCATACTCAATGTGAATCCTACATCTAGGAATATTACCACCACCTTCATTACACTGTTAGTTTCATGATGCAAACAGAATGTTAACCTAATTGTATAGACCAATAAACAGTCTGTTTTCTATAAGATTCATGCAATGTATTTGTCTCCTACAACCTAATAGTCCTTCAATATGGCTGTATTTTCTACCTCACATTTCTTTCAAGTTGTCAGATTCGTTTTTAACGTTCCAATTGTACAACTTTCATGCCCTCAATTGAATTCCTAAAATCAATACCATTTCAAAATGCTTTTTCTTTTCTAAGAGTGAAATAGTATAAATCATAATTCACTCATTACATGCCAATGCCGCTCGTAAAAAGTACTCCGGGTTTCCATTTTGTGGTTATTCTTCGGCTGAAGTTCCTGTTTGTAAGAAGTTCTTGATACACGATACTATACAAAGTTCGTACAATCATGAAAGGCATTGGCTGGTGACCTGCAGTAAAAGTATGGATCGTTAGCAAAAGCTGATGGGTTTACCTTCAAAGCATTGACCATGTCAGGGTGAGGGTTGCGGTTGTTAGTAGGGGTGACTGTACCATCATAGGACCTGGGTGGCGCCTGGGGAGGGAGTCCATGACTCCTCTGGTATGGTGGCTGGGAAGGTATGAGTAAATTAATTGTCCATTAAGCATGAAACATATGCAGGGTATACACAATACGTAATAACAATAAGGTACAACAGCCCCAGAAGATTCAACTCCCCATGCTAAAGCTCCATTTTTGTATGTGGTTGTCAAAATATAACTTCAAGACAAGATGCAATTTAACATTTCTCAACATGAAGACAAAAATGCTGATTCAAGCAAACATCCATCTACAAGCAAATGCACTCCATTATACAACTTTGTAGGTTAGAATATATTTGGTCTCTCACTTGTGCCAACCTTCAGTAGTGTGATTTTTCAAGAAAACCCCCCACCCTATTTATGTTCCTCCCTCATCTCAAATACGTGGAGCCCGACCTAGTCACTGCACCACATACGGCCCCTGAATCCCCAAATACAGCTAATGAACAAAACCCAAAGATGTATAGTTCAAAGGTACATTTCAATAACTTTCTGCTATTTAAAAGTAAAATCTGTAAAGCTGGTGTAAAGCTGCTTTAAAACAGAACGTAGCATGTCCTTCTATGACAAGAAAGCTCAAATCGTGGAATAAACAGGTACAGGTTTTCAGTTGGTCAAGTTTATAATATGATTTCATCCAAAAAGTCTTCAAAATGAAATGCTTGAGAGGAAACGACTTAGAACCAGCTCTGGCAAAAGATCACTTGGTGGATGGCCCAGAGGATGATTACAGAAATGTCTCTAGGTTGATTTGACATAATTTCTGAAAACATTTTTCTGTCTGTTACCCTTTGGTGCACTCTGTGTGACCAAAGAGTGCTATGTAAGCAGGGTAATCTCTATTAAGTAAACAATCCATTAACAGACACTATCTTTTTATTTAAAGGTGTGTTTGTAGCAAAATATATATGCTATTTTTGTTTGTGTTCATCTTCTTAATCTGCCATTTTGGAAACAAGTACTGTTATGTATTCTTACTGTAATATATTTGCTGCATAAGTACTGTTATGTATTTGTACTGTTATGTATCTGTACTGTTATATATTTGCTGCACAGTACTATTACGTATTTCTACTGTTATGTATTTGCTGCATCAGTACTGTTATGTATTCATACTGTTATATATTTGCTGCACAAGTTCTGTTACGTATCTGTACTGTTATATATTTGCTGAATAAGTACTGTTATGTATTCGTACTGTAAGATATTTGCTGCATCAGTACTGTTATGTATTCATACTGTTATATATTTGCTGCACAAGTACTGTTATGTATCTGTACTGTTATATATTTGCTGCACAAGTACTGTTATGTATCTGTACTGTCTGAATAAGTACTGTTATGTATTCGTACTGTAAGATATTTGCTGCATCAGTACTGTTATGTATTCATACTGTTATATATTTGCTGCACAAGTACTGTTATGTATCTGTACTGTTATATATTTGCTGCACAAGTACTGTTATGTATCTGTACTGTAAGATATTTGCTGCATAAGTACTGTTATGTATCTGTACTGTTATATATTTGCTGCATAAGTACTCCTCCACAGTACTTACTGGCGGCACACTGGAAGGTCTTGGTGGACCACCCACATGATTCTGCATACGATCATCTCTCATTGGTCCATTAGATCTCCTGGGCTGTGGGTGAATACAATGAAATGTCATAAATATCAATAATAAAGAGAGAATTGGCTACTGTTTGAAACCTTGAAATTGTGGCTTGTACATTCATAAGACAATTGGGGGTGGGAGTGGGAGGCGGGGGAGGAAGGAAGGAAGGGAAAGAGGAAGAAGACACTCGTAGTAAAAACTGGGTATATAATAAACCAGCATATATCTTCAAAGGCTCAAGTGTACTACCATGCTATTGTGAGGCACCCACCACACCAATCATGGCAACAAATAAACAAACTGAGAACCTAAACTTATAAAATAGGATATATTCATGTCAATACATGACAAACTGTCAGGGATGTAAGTTGTTTGGAAATGAAGGAGGGGTTTGAACAGGTTGATAATTGTATTCTATTCACAATACCACCAAATTCATTCAAGTTACTGGAGAAGTGCTCTTATGAATTTTAAGAAGAAGTACTTATCAAGATAAGAGGGCAAATTAGCAACACTAGGGGTCCAACCTATTAATGACAATAACAATGGCAGTTTTTCTACAGCAGACTACTATAGGCTTACTGAACACTGTACTATACAGTAGACTAATATAGGCCTACACTGTACTATACAGTAGACTGGCCTACACTGTACTATACAGTAGACTAATATAGGCCTACACTGTACTATACAGTAGACTAATATAGGCCTACACTGTACTATACACTAGACTAATATAGGCCTACACTGTACTATACAGTAGACTAATATAGGCCTACACTGTACTATACAGTAGACTAATATAGGCCTACACTGTACAAAACCAGTAGACTGATATAGGCCTACACTGTACTGCAGAATATACAGTATTATTAATACATGTGCTGATACTTGTTCTGAAAAGTATGTTCAGTCTCCTTGAAGTAATTACTACTTGACATTTTCTGTTGTATCACAAAAGCAGGACAGAAAACATTATATAAAAACATCTCAACTGGATTTGGTTTGTAGCAGCAATTTGTAAAGACAACCAGCTGTTTTAAACTGAATATGTCCTTACATACAGTAGCAACATTTAATACACCATGTTTCAGGATGGGGGGGGGGGGAGGAAGGGAGGAATCTAATGAAGCTACTCAAGTGAACAATGTTGCCCCCTATCATCCAGCAAGCCAATCATTCTGGATATCAACAAAGTGTTCAGACATATTAAGCTATTTGTAAACAATGTTTGCAGATTTACAGAGATCAAAACATTCCAGAAACCTGATAACATCAATAAACATCTGCCATGCCATCTTATTCCCACAGGAACAGAGCATCAAAGTAACACCTATTACAGCCAGATACATGGAACTATCCAATTTGAAGGTAAAGATGGGGTCCCAAAGGATGCTATCTATACCAATAGGGTGACCCGGTGTTAAAAACAAAAAAACTGGGTTAAAAACAAAACAACTGGATCAACTATACTGTTGTTCTACTATAAGGCCTTCTCTAGCCCTTCTAGGATCACCTGCTCAGATATTCCAATCCAAAGCCTCAAATCTTTCCCATGACAAACTAATTACATTGAAAGCCCTTCTCCAACTTCACCACTTTGCATAGCGTTTTGCAATACAAGTTCATGCAATACTGTGATAAATTATTCACTGTTGGTTCATATTGGCCCTGAATAAAGTTAGGAATTGTATGGGCAGAATCACAGAATGAAGGGAAAGGAATAAAACAAGGTTAACATGCATTGCCTTGTTAATGGTTATAAATATAGTATGAATATGTGCATATTAAAAGGTATATTACTATATTACACTATGTTATGCTATGATATCAAGGTGACTTCACCTGAAACAACTCTATGAACACTCCACTGAACATATTTAAACATCTTTTTACTTTCTTAACAATAGATCTGTAAATCAAAGTACCACTTAAGTAGCTGATTGGTACTTAAAGGATTCAGATGAATGTGAAAGAAAAAGAGACAATACATCTTCTTTAATCATGAGGTAAATACTCAGTGAACGATATTAAAGTGCATGACAAGCTGTGAATTTCTCATCAGCCACAAAAATATCACCCAGCACTTTTGAGTTTCCTCTCCAAGCGGTGATGTCATGTCGAATGACTCTTTCCTAAATCACATGCACTAACTATATCTATAGAACACAAATATTAAACATCTTCTGACCTTGTAAATGAAGATGTAAGCGATATGCTATGTGTTCAATATTCTCAAGCATTTATTTCCCTGCTTGAATAAACAAAGTCTCTGTGAGCTTTCAAAGCCACTCCTTTGTAAAGAACAGTTTGACGTCTTGAAGATTCTCTTAGAGATAATCAGAGACAGACTTTTATAGTTTGTATCCAAGGATACAGGCAGAGCTGACATGAGGAGTCCCTTGTCCCTTCAGAAAATGACCAGTCTATATATATACAAGGTATCATCAATGCTGAAGTCCCTTGTCCCTTCAGACAATGACCAGTCTACATACAAGGTATCATCAATCAGTTCTCACCATCATTCTCTGCCTTTTCTCCTCCTCCAGGAAGTGAACTCTATCCTCCAACCTCTGCACATAGGCTCGAGTAGCATCTGTGAAATAACAACAGTTTGACAGTCACAGAGTGACAGTGTAGATGGCAATCTCAAATTAAGTATCATTGAATATCATGGACACATGATCTACTGACTGTACAGCAATAAACCAGAATACATATATGTGCTTCTTTTCAATTGCATTACTGCACAGGACCCATCTAATCAAGTTACTAGTCAAAGCAACTAAAACATCTAAGGTATTGACCAGTGTGTTAATGGACTAAATGGACACAGACCATGGCACTAAAATCAATGAAACCTATCATCTGGGAGGTAGTAGGTTCAAGCCCTGTCTGGCTAAAAGTAGAATGGGTTTTTTTATCGAAGAGAAATCCAAGATTTTCCCATGTTTCATATTGTCCAAAATGATCTAGTGCTGTTAATTGGAAAGCCACCTGATGTAAAGTGTTGTGAAGTACAGTAATAAGACATTCAGCATTAATACTGTAACGGAAGATTGCTTAATATTGCTCTATTTGGAAGTGATAAAGCTTTGTTTCACTCTGAATAAGCCATAGTACTTGACCTAATTCATGAAGATATCTGTTATTTAAATCCACTTAAATCACATCAGGAATGATGAAACTTGAAAGATGGCATTCCCTTCAAAGGTTTGCAAAGTTATGCAAAATCAATACAATATTCAAATTGTGGGACAAGATAAACTTCCTGCATTTGATGAAAGAGTCTTTCAGAGAGCTAATTCAGAGCAGCCAAGAGGTTGTAATCACATACTTTAGTCTTTCTGCATCGAAGTCTAAAATATGATTGGACAAAGTACAAGGTTTCAACAATTTACCGAAAAGTGACCCAGATTTCACTTCCAATGTGAGCCTATCCTTCTTTTGGGTACGTACTGTAACACTGTAAAGACTTCCATGTACAGTACATGTATATCTTAACTTGCACACCTTACCAATAATTTCCATTAGAAATTCTTCTAGGGCTATTTACATGTTTAGCGATGCAATAAAATCTCTTCCTTCGCCCTAAAATGCACTTAAAACTCGCTTTACAGGCAACAAGTAGTGTAAGCCAATGTTTTGATTTTTGGATTTAAGTGAACTGAAGCCTTCAAATTGTTTTCAACCTGTGACCTTACAGTGTCTGAGGTCTTGCAAAAGATAACAGTTAAACCTGTGGGTAGTAGTAGAACCATATGATTTGTAAGTAATAACATGTACAACACACTTATAAAAGTATGATGATAACTAAAGTACTGTAGTCTGCAATTCTCTTTAAGTTCTTTAACCATTCTAATGATTCTGAAAATAGCTTTGAGAAAATGATTCAAATCACACACTTACACAGGAACGTCACTTAACAATGAATGACATTGAAGTATTTACAAACCTGAAATACAGGAGTTTAAATATCTGACCAATGATGCATGAAATCAACAAAAGACGCTCCTTCTTGGGATAGCATGGAGGATTGTTAGGCTTGGGAAAGTAAAACTCAACCAAACTCAAATTTAGAGTTACGAATCCTGCTTGGGAACCAAGTGGCCGCTCCCAATCATTTGGGATAGTGCCTCACATTTTTGCCTTTTGTTTTGGTTTGCAAAGTATTTGCTCTCTATTGTTTCATTGTTTATAATTTATTTATTTTTTGTGAGAGGGGGGGGGGGCAATCTGTCTTCACTGCAAGATAATTCACATCAAATATTCTGCATAACTGCACAGCATAATCATTCATAAAATGTTTGATCACCTCTAAGTGTCTTGTATGATATTATCATCTTAAATATTTTCCTTCAAATGTTTTGTTACCAAACAATCTCTTATCTTAAAGTTGTTAGCATGTCACAACAATGCCTATCCACTTCTACAGTTGAGATGGAAAATAATCATGAAGTTGGTTTTGATTCTTAAATCACAGAAGCTCTGAAATGCTTGCAGGTCCAAAATTCAACCGATTTTAAATAACTGAAATAGTGAAATGCCACTTGCAGTCGTGACTTCTAGGGCATCAGTCAATTGCCAAAGCCTAAATACTTTGACCTGTCTATTAATTCTCATACATCCCATAATGTTGCTACAATGTTGGCAAAGACGAGAGGGTTCTATTCACGATGCAAATTCCCCCAAAAATCTGTACACGTGAGTTCTCCAGGTGAAGATTAAAGAATATTCTAAACCCAACCTCCTCCTCTCAATCCAAAACAGATGAATAGAAGTGTTTAACTTTTTGTGCATATAAAACACAAATATGTGACCAAGAGTGAAGGGAAGTGGAGACTTGCGCACTAAATATACTACAGATCACTATTACTTACAGTATATATCCACTGTACACTACTGTACATTACCATTGGTAACACTAACATGCAAAGACTATGGATATAAAGGTACATAACACGATGCTAACCATGAACAACTTCAATGAACAAATTCACCAATACGCTAGGAAAACTTGCTTCCTTTTCAAGTTGTCAGGTCATGTTGTTGAAACTATGGTGGCTACCATTTGGTCCCATATGAAGTCCCAGTACTACCAGCACGTAAACCCTTTTAAGCTTATCATTGCTTTTGTGTGAAAATGTTTTCAATGTTATGTACAATTTTATGTGATAACTTGACATAAATATCTAAAGAACATAATATTGGTTTTAGCTTCATGTCCACCCTGGGGTTAAATTTTCTGTGCATTTCCATGTAAGAAGTTGGATACGCATTTAAGCAATTGACAAGGAGCTCCTCTCATAAGTGAAACTTGTGAAAATGACGGAACATGATCTGTTTGGTATCTTACCGTCCATGCTTGACCTGTTTGATTTGTAACCATCTCTTGAGCGATCTTGTGGGTTGATTGGTCCGTTTTCTGTGAGCTTGTTGCCGAGTTCATCTAAAGAGCCACTACAATTACTACAAATTGAACTTCTCTTACTAGTCCTTTCATCATCAAGAAGCACACAAAGTTCTTTTAATTCTGCATTCTCCTGTATCAACTTTTTCTGGTGTTCTTCTAGTTCTTTGAGCTTGTCTTGATAGTTTGTCACCTCAGTGTGCATATAACCAGAACTGTACCTGCCAAATTTTTGCCATTCCCTGGCTAATTTACGTCCCTTCTGTCGGTCATCATCTAAAAAGCAGCAAAGATCTCTCAGTTCCAAACTTTCCTTTGACACTTTGTCATTAGCCTCCTTAAGACTGCGAATTTCTGCCAGATGCATCTGCATTCTCCTAGTTACATCTTTCATAACATGATCGTCTCCAGAGAGGACCTTAGCACGCTCGTTCTCACTCCACAATGCCCTCTGTATCAGTTCATCCCTAGATAGTCCTGCATAATCCTCAGGCCTCATCTGCCTAAGTTGGCTCTCACCAGCCATCTGTCAAGATTAGACTATTTAGTGTTGATATCTAAAGTTTCTTCATCACCAACAAAATAAATATATCAACAGTTTACTCCCATGACAATCACAACATGCTCCTCAACGATGTTGGTGCACCTATGGAAGAAATACCAGTACATTATCATGAGTAAACCGAAAATTCTAAGGTTAGACTTTCTAAAATAATTAACAAAACAAGTGGAAGTCCTCAACATTTATTGGCATTTAACAAATGGTATTTTTTCTGATAAAGAAAATACATTTGAGAGTATTTGTATATCAAATGCTTGAATTAATGAACATTCACCTAACATTGCATATGACATACTTTAGGTTGAGATATATTGTTCTCAAAATGCGTTTTGAAAACTTCATCTCATTTTGCCAACCCAACTGTTATCATTACAGACGATAGCTAATAGAATAGGCCACTTTTGTAGTATGTTTGGGTAAGTCTTAGGGCAATCTAGTTGAATAACCAACCTTTTCTTGCATGCAATTTTTGCACAAAATGTTAGCAAAGCCTGTGGAGCTAGGTCTTATAAATTATAACGGCTCTAGCACTGGCCAAACTAGTGTTTACTTACTTCTTTCACTAGACTTGGTTTGGCATTATATTTGCAGGTATTCTGTCAAAATGATAAAGAGAGAAATAAAAAACTGTTAACAAACTGTTTATCAACTGCAAACAGCCTGTATAACTTAGGCTAGGTAAATAAATATAAAAGATGTCTAACTTAACATTTAGGCTTAACCTAGGTCCTTACTATTACTGCCTGTATCTTCTATATTGGTTTCAGTGTACCTTGAAAAATATTTTGGTAGGCCTCTAGGATAAAACATCAAGTCTACCGACTCCATTTTAAAAGAAATAAGGGCTTAGCTGCAGATTACCCAGTCGGCTTCGCAGTCAAGGTCAATTGATCAAAGGTTATTGGCCAAATGGCAATGACGATATTATGCTAACTTGCTTATAACACACACTAAAGACCCATTGATTTCACAGCGACTGCGAATCCGCAACATTGTCATTACTCTGGACTCACACTTAAGGCTCATTGCCTTCCTCACTGATGCATCATTCTCATATTCATAATCCATATCTGTCACTCTGTATGCACATTGCACAGTGACCATGAATGATGCCTGTATTTTTATAGAAGGGCATCTCACCAGTTGCAGTTTACTCTACTGTTTGTTACTGCCAAATAAGCATCATCTTATTGTATTCCGCTAGGATTAGAGAAAATCACCAATCCCTTGCTAGGTAGTACCTATTACTAATACTAGCAGTACTTCTAGTAGTTGTAACTTAGTAAAGATCAGTACAGAACTTGTGTAATGTAGCCTGTTTCCTGTATGACACTTGACAGGTTAGGCTAGGCCTAGACTGGCATAGTTCGCATAGGATAACCTACAGTACAGCTGTTGAACTAAGCAGTTAGACGCTGCCCTATGTCAACGATTCAAATTACAACGGTAGATATCGCCTTGTTACTGATGTCTGGTAAAACAGATTGAAACTATTAAACATCAAAACCAAAGTAAAATAATGGTCATCTGTTGCACACGTCGAATATAGATATACAGCAAAGGATTACCTCAATTAGTTATTAGTGTTCGCTAAGGTTTCTGTATCCGTTTTTAGACCAAATATGGCTGCTGGAAGATTTACCCTTTGACCCAAACTCGTTTTATAGTAAGCGCTGTTCTTTTCACTTTAACACTACCCTCTTTTCTGTCACGTATGTGGAAAGAACTATCGATGTATTCTCAACTCAAACAACGTACTACATTGATGAAAATCAACAACTCGAAACAAAAATGATGCAATGGTGGAGAGGGAAATAATTTAAACCCTTTAATTGTAAAGAGGACTTATTTTCCTATTATTAATATGACAAACACTGCGCGTAAATTCACGTGAGGGAGGATGTCAAATAGTTGTATTAGCCCATTGACTCTCCTGTTCTTGCGTGTTCGTTAGTCAAGAATGCGGAAGTGGTTTGGGACCGTAGTAGGGAATCCTTTGAAAAGTTTGTAACAAGCTCACCATCAATGGAATTTCTGTTCTCATTGTTTGCTCACTTAGTAAACTGTTGTTGCGGTTTATCATTAATAAAGACTTTACGTCACTCGTGAACAATTTCTTTTCTCGGATGGGTTCTCACTGCATTTATCAAATGGTTTCGACTGAGTCTCTAGTCCTGTCAAAAGTGTTTGATACAGCAGGGGAGCAACCACCATTTTTTCTAGGGGCAGCGGGAGGAGATAGCCAGGGATTTAGCCAGGGGCGGTGTGAGGGGGAGAGCGATGGGACTATATCGCTCCCACCTCTCTTTGAGACCTCGAAATTTTTGTTCTAGGTAAAAGCAGTAAATATCACCTGAGCCCTCTTTTCAGGTTGAAGGAACCCAAGCGACCCTTCTCAATCCTACCTGAAAGTTCGTCTGCTAGTTACGGACATAGGAAGCGGGAAAAGTATCCTCCAGTCTCAAAATTTTGACTTTTTGATCATAATTCTGAACTTTTTTGGACATATTAAGTCAAAATTTTTACTTAAAAAGTCATAATTTTGAGATAAAAGTTCAAACTTTTGAAATAAAAATTCAAAATATTAACTTTTAAAAGTCAAAATCTTTACTTTAAAAGTAAAGATTTTGACTTTTAAAGTAAAATTTTGACTTTTTTTTTACCTTTTTTAGCCAAATTTTTTAGATAAAAAGTCAAATACTGAGATAAAAAATAAAAATTTTGAGATTTAAAAAATCAAACTTTTGAGATAAAATGTCAAAATGTTGAGATCTTGGGACACTTTTTTCTTTCCAATGTCCCTATTAGCGCGCCTTAGCTATGTAATAAAATACTCTCATTATTGTTATTTCCTGCTACGTGGGAGGCATTTTGGGCCAAAATTGTCTTTGTATATCATGGTGCTCCATTAAGTGTAATAACATTCCATTCGTGAGAAGTGCCCCTTTTAAAACTCTGCTCCACCCCTTTCAAATTTCTGGCTGCGTCCCTAGATGTAGCTAAGATGTTATTTAGATAAAATATATCTACGATGACTTTTCCAAGTTTCTTGTGAAAATGAACGAGTGACTTCCCGAAATGCTAATTTCAGATGGGTCTGCTGGCTGTAAAAACTAAATTATGCAACAAAATGTTTCTGGATACCCTTTTTCACATTCCTTTGATCTGAACTGCTGATGCACTCTTTTGTGCAAGTATGACTTTTTGACTTCTAT
>KN895267.1:0-27460 GCA_000934455.1 Apostichopus parvimensis
TCCTGTTGTCTTCACTGGAACTCTTTGTGAGAGTTTAATAGAGGATTCTTGTAGCAGCGATCCCTGTCGGAACGGAGGAAATTGTGTCGTTGGTGGTGATTCTAGTTATCAATGTCAATGTGTGAATGGTTGGACAGGGACCAATTGCGAAGAAGGTTGGTTGGTTGGTCTTGCAACTTACAGTCATTTATAGTCCATAATGAATGTTATCTTGCAGCTTATGTTTTCCCCTTTTCTTCAAAGGAGATTACCACAAACTCCGAGATTGTGATATCATCGTGTGAAAATGTCAATATATAGAAATTTTATTGTCTTGGCTACCCCTCAAACTTGATATTTAGCCACTCCTGTCCAAACTTTTTGAAGATCATTCTTTTTTTGGCACCAAAAGATACTTTTCAACATATACTTCATAGTTTGATCTAATACCTTGTGTACCGGTTTCGAAATGACTGTGCAATTCCTTGGTTTTTATTGCTGAAGTACTGTTTTCTTATATTGCTAAATGTATAGGTTATCTTTCATCTATTAATCTTTATCTTCCCTCGTCTCCCTTACAGACAGTAACGATTGTAGCTCAAACCCTTGTCAGAATGGAGCGACATGCATTGATGGTGTTCAACGGTATACTTGTGTCTGTATGGCTGGATATCTGGGCACTAACTGTGAAACTGGTAAGATAGTTTCAAGCTCAATTATACCTTATATTTCTCTTCAAGTATTGCTTGCTGTTAGATGTAAAGAGAAGCTGCTTGGGAGTTGTAGGATGTAGATTTAATTCTGGGTTAATCTATCTTCTTATTTTTTTCTTTTGCTGCTTTTTTTTCTTTTTAAAGCCAAATAGTTTGTAATATGTATGTTAGTAGTAAGTTCTTCTGGCTTTAAGGGCATGCCAAGCTTATGCATAGCTAACGCCAATATAACATGACGCTTGAAAATAAAATATACCCTCTCTCGGCCCTCGGGATCTACGCCGTACACGTCTTTGAAATATCCGTAGTCATTTGCACGTTGTGTTTTTTTTAAAAGGATAGAAAAGAAATATAGTAATGAATGTAGATAGAGATTTGATTCAATGTTGGGTGACTTTCTGCTTGGTGATGGGTCGCTTGCATTAGCTGTGAACTTTTCTTTACAGGTACTGGTCCATGTGCCGTCAATCCCTGCTTTAACGAGGGTACTTGTGTTGTTGAGGGTAATAATTTCAGATGCCTGTGTGGGCCCTTCGTTACCGGCACGGTGTGTTTGAATCCAATTGGTATGTATTTAGTGTCACCTTGGGTTGTACAAGTTGTTCTGTCAGCTATCTGCATTGCCATGCTCCAATGCATAGAATTGGTATTCATGTATATATGCGTCCGTTTGAAATCAAAATGGATGAAAACAGAATTTAACTATAGTGAAACAAAATGTTTATAGTCAATAATGGAATTTGTTCAATTTCTAAAGCCTTGAGAAAAATTGTGCAGATATAGTCAAAAGTGAAAAATGATTGACATCATGAAAAGTTTTGTGGATGAGAGACCTTACATCCTTCCAAACTTTCAGGTCTGCATAATTAAGGTGTGTCAACATTTTATGAAGATTTCTTTCTTCTCTTATTGCAGTATACACTACCTTAAGAAATTGGTCTGTGAATTATATGCAGGGATGTGCCCACGCTGGGCGGCACTGGGCGGCCCCGCCTAGCACTAAAAATTACCGCCCAGAACTGTTTTAAAATCGTGAATCCTGCCGAGCACTATTTTCATCTCAAATCCCGACATGCCTAACAATATATTCAACATAAATTGGTCCTAGTCTATGCCAAAATCATACAGAATAATAATGCATCAGTTACACATGCGAGAAACATTACTTACGGCTCTCAATCGGTCCCTTGTAAAATCTCTTTGAAACAAACTAATAACTTTTACCAGGTACGTAATATATTTCACTAATAAAAAATTTAAATATGTAAACTGTTAGCAAAACTAGTACATGTGTATGTGCTTAAAAAGCTACACAAGTGCCAGCATTTGGCATCTGAGCACCTTCAAAAATCGGGACACCCCCTCCCGCTTAGACCCCTCCCCCAGGACAGCGATCAGTATACCCGGCACTCAGGAAATCCTGGGCACATCCCTGTATATGGATAGACAGGCCCACAGCTATGTCCAATATTGCTACTCTAACAGTTATTAAACTTACATTACTAAGAATACTCCAGTCTTGCATTTATGTGTGACTGTGCAGTCACACATCTGGAAACCTTTGTGATATCTCTAATATCACTCTGTAAAACACAAAATCAGAATTTCATTCGGTAGTGTTATATCCGAAGAGTGGGGAAACTCAGGGGTGCAGTTCACGATCAGCTTAAGACATTTACAATTTCTTTTCATGCTGAAGGATTTCTCTCATGTTTCCTTGTCCCATCTTACAGTGGATCCATGCTCCTCTTCTCCGTGTCAATCTGGTGGTACCTGTCTGCTAGACGGAAGTGGTTACGTCTGCAGATGCCTTGCAGACAGGCTGGGAAATAACTGTGAACTTCGTGAGTAATTTGTTCTTCTGTTTTTGAGTTGAATAAACAATTTACACCGGATTGTCGTAGGACGTAACAGAAGAGAAATGCATTTTAAGTGAAATATGATTACAAGAGATTCAGAATATTTCTGTTATCATAAACCACCTCATTTCAATCTCTATACTGCCCTCTTTGCTGGTATACAAGTATCATGTCAAGTTTCAATATCGACAACTTTTAATCTAAAGTTAGTGACTGACTGAAACTGCCATCAGATTTTATATTTTTATCATTTACAAAGAAATTTAAAACTAATTGGATAATATTTGTACTTTTTTATGTATTAATGTTATGTCATCTTTTTCACATTCTACTTAAAACTAGTCTTCATACTGCATTTAATAATATTGAGAGTACATTATTCTGATAAGTTATGAAAACATTATTCTGATAAGTTATCCAAACATCAACTCAAATCAACTCAACCTGAAATCCTTAAAATAAAAAAAATAAAAGAAAACAAATTGGATTTCTGAAAATAACATGAATTTTTTTTTTAGTACAATTTTATATCAAAATTTACAAGTTTATGAAAACTTTGTCCATGCTGTTTTAGAGACCCTTTTCTTATATTAAGACATAACTATTATTAAGACAGTCCTTTGGAATATTTATCAATAATTAGTTTTTAAATCAAATCTTGTTTTTCCGTCCCATGTATGTTGGAATGCTTTCCTGTTGCAACTCTACCTTTTCAGGATGACCAGTTAAAAACCAGCCCACCAACTTTTGAATTATCTGAGTTATGTATTATCAAAGTGAAATGTAAACATACAAACCTTTCTAATTCCCTTCAAACAGTGGAACCGTGCACCTTATCACCTTGCCAGAATGGTGGACTTTGTTCCAGTGATCCCAGTGGATCATACACCTGTGCCTGTTCGCAGAGGTTCGAAGGGACTAACTGTGAGCTTCCAGGTGAGTTTAAATAAAAAATTAGTTATTGAAAGGAGAAATTTATCCACCCATCTTTAAGATTTATCCAAAGCAGAGGCTCAAAACAAATTTCCTTTTCGTTATATATTTATGGGTAATTCCAAGTAGCTGTTTATGGTCTAAATGATGAAATTTTATATTTGAAAAGAATAGTACATGTCATGTAACTCTTACAATGTATCTGAACATGTTAACATTGACTGTCGCTATTTCTTAACACTAGCACTGTACTGTGTCCCTAAGTGTTCTTGTAACAGGCTCCTATTTCTGTACTGTACTTGTGTGTGCTGCTTTAAAGCACTCATACTGACAGTACGAGCAGTATGAATGTCCCGGTTTCTATTCGATAAAATTTAGGAACTGTTCGTACTGTCAGTACGACTGCTTTGAAGCATGACATGAGAGGACAGTATAGAGTGGTATTAGGATTAGGGATAATATCCTATCTGGCCTTGTGATATTGCATATTTATGACACTTCTCTAATGAGATGATCCTTTATTAATTTTAATTGCTTTTCAATTCTGCTTTCACAGTTACTACGTGTGCAGCAAACATTTGTGAACATGGCGGCACCTGTTCCTTCAGCGGGGATTTCATGCTTTGCAACTGCCTCCCTGGCTACACCGGTTCGACCTGTGCTGCAGATGTTGACGAATGTCTGACCTCCCCTTGCCTGAATGGTGCTACCTGCAACAATGTTGTTGGCTCTTACAACTGTGACTGTCTTGCAGGATATGGAGGAGACCATTGTGAAGAAGGTGAACATTTTCAAAATATGATGAAAGGGAATTACTGCTTGAAGGAACCGTTGAAGGAATATTCTCTCATGTATTGTGACCAAAAGAATGAAAGAAGGGGAGGGGAGGGGTGTTTGAAGGAAGCCTTGAAGGAATATTCTATCATGTATTGTAATTAAAGAAATGAAAGAAAGGGAGGAGAGGGGAGGGCAGAGGTACACTCTGGTGGATAGAATTTAAGGGTCCCATCAGCAAATTGATGGCTTTAATAAATTTTGGTAAAAATAATATTGCACAGACAAGAACGCCATCTCCCTCTCCTAGCCCTTTACTTACCTCTCAACAAAATTCCAGGTTATGTCATTGATGTTGTGACAATGACAAGTCAACCAAGCACTTTTTCCTGTCAAATTTCTGTTTTTTTAGCTTCAATTTCTAAAAGAACAATGCTTGAAATCAACAGCCTTAAAAATCTTCAACAAACGGTTTCCTTTTATTATCCCCCAGACCCTTGTGAGGGTAATCCCTGTGGTGGCGATGGCATCGGTACTTGTACCGTCAGTGAAACCGGGGATGTGGTTTGTGATTGTCAGCCCGGTTTCACAGGGACTACGGAATGTGTCGATGTGGACGAATGCTCTGCCGATAGTAATCCCTGCCTGAATGGAGCGCAGTGCTTGAACCGGTTTGGCACTTACACCTGTAACTGTCCAGACACCCATGCCGGTGTCAACTGTGAATCGGGTAGGTTGCCACTGATTCGTGTTGACATAAAGAAAAAATTATAAACAGGAAACAGTCACTGAAAGCAACTGAAGAGTTGGACTTTAAATTTTCAAATGACATGAAATTTCTGCATTATTCACAAGTTTCACTATGATTCATAAGATTTAAAATGATATCATAGCTGGCTTATTAGAGAATCCAAAAAGAACAAAGAATGCATAGTTTGCTGTTTTGTGAGCAAAATTAGGGAAATCAAGCCATGTTTTTAATATTTTGGAGGTCTTATTGATGCTAACATAAAGTATAGCAGACCTTCATGTCTTGCCTTAAGTTTAAGTTTTCACTTTGGGAAGTTGTAAAAACTTTTTAAAATAGAAAATTTTCTCTTTGTCCTGTTTCTTAACATTGTTTTTGGCGCTCAGTCAAACAATAAATCCTGCTTCAAACTTTGCTGTTTTGTCTTTCATACCCATGTTCCACATCCCATCAAAAACACTTAAGTTTATATGAGCAACAATTCTTTTACAAGATATATGAATCTTTTACATTTTACCCCAAAACTAGTTGATTCTCAGCATCTACAGTTAAATAGTTATAACAGCTTCAGCTTCAGCTTAGATTTCTGTATTATTAACAAGTTTTGCATTATTCATAAGATATCCAATGACATCATAGCTTTGCTGCATTATTCATAAGATTCATCAGATTCATATATGCAAATTAGAATAGATTACCTCTTTTTGTTAAGAAGAATGTTGGGCTAGCTAAGCCAAGTGTATGGTTTCTTTTTCTTCTTTCTTCTGTGGAATAACATTAAATCATTAAATCAAGCTTGTTTAACATCAAATATGTTAATGTTACTACTATAAACTACACTATATAGGTTATCTGTATGGATATCTAGAAATCTAGTTATCAAAAAATACCAATTGCTTTAGGTTATACTGCTTTAAAAATCAAATTAAACATGAATTCCTAAAAAAAATTAAACAAAAATTGCCAATGTATTAAAAGCATTTCATTAATCTTTATATTTTGTTTACAGTGATCTGTTCAAGTGGAAGCCTCACTTGTCAGAATGGAGGCGTTTGTATAGTGGAGGGATCTGTTACATCATGTCTTTGTGCTGCAGGGTACACTGGAATATTCTGTGAGGAAGGTAAAGAGGGGAGGTTTCCATCCCAAAAAGGATTCTTTATTTTTGTTAAAGAAAGTTTTTCCATTAGTGAGTTATTTTGAGTGGAAAAAGAAATGTTAACCAGTAGCTTTGAACTTTACTAGGTCGTTCTGCAATTTGCAGCAGATTTATTTTTTATTAGATTTAGTTAAATTTAGATGTAACTTCAAAGAAATGAGATTGCTGTCAGAAAAAATGGCAAAGATAATGATGATTGGTGTCCATTCAGCTGGTCCTCTCACTATCTGTTTTTCCGATTTATCCGTCCTTCCCCCACCACCCCTCCTACTCCTCCCCTACCACCCCATTGAGATTTTGACTCATGTATTGACAAACATTGTAACAAAAAAATTAGGCCTACCCTTAGTGTGCACTGTTCACTGGAGTGCATTGCTTCCCAGTGTATGGATGACCTATACTTGGATATAGTTTCAATAAACTGGATCGTCATTTTTTATATATATGTTTATAAATTTTTTTTATTTCCTGTAGTGTTTGATTCCTGTGCCAGTAATCCTTGTGTAGAAGCCAAGATTTGCTCCTTCACTGCTACTGGCTATGAGTGTAATTGTCCCAGCGGACTGGCCGGTGATGCCTGCGATCAGGGTATGCTGAAATATTTCCTTTTGGTTGTAAATACTTTTCAATAAATGGTGATGACAGATCACAGAAAATGGTGCAAAAAAAAAAAAATTGCACAAACTCATGATGTATTCAGGCTGACTGTAGACAAGAAAATGTAACCTTTCTTACTGAAAAAAAAATAACAAGAATTCCATTCCACTGAAGAATGTAATATAAAATTACTTACTGTAGATAACGTAACAAGATTTTGTTAAAACTTGCATGAATGGGGTCCACACTCACTGATAAACATGGTGTTTTTATACCTACTGCTAAACACAAATCATATGAAAAATAAGCGATACAGAACATCAATATTTATACCTAGAAAGTTAATGACAAGGCATAGTGATAAAATGTTCAGTCATAACCCCATAGTATTGCGAAGTTTTGCAAGTTTTACTGACATGATTTAATATATCAAGGCTTACTGATGAGACTTAGTACCACCTAACTCATTCATGACATATGATATGATATAACAAAAGGACTAATTTCTCTGGAACCACTTAGCTAAACGATATGCACAGTGGCGCAACTATGCCATTAAGAACTCCTATGACCAGGGTCCCAGGGGGCCCCCTGGGGTCAAGTACCAACAATATGACCACCAATTTGGCTGGAGACAAGTTTTAATATCAGAAGAGTTTATTCATTTCCTTCATGTCTTAAATATTGTTCAATACAGTTCTTTAAGTTCTCTCCCAATACCCACCACATTGGGAATTGAAATGAAACACTGTCCTCAACAGAAAGCCTGCGAGTGTCATATATATGGGCATCTAGAGGTGCCAAAGACAAAAAAGGAACTGGACTCATCTCCAAGTCATGGTCAGGCTTGGGTGAATGTCAACTCTCCTATGGGGGGGGGGGCCCATTTCTGTTACTGGTTTCTCGTTTGCCAATGGGTATAACACAAATTCAAAGATGTGTATCAGTGTTTTGTGCACACTTAACCTAGTGATATGATTATAGAACTCAAAACAAAATGCAAATATTTCCTGTATCATGTTTCCTGTTACATATTTCCTGTAACATGACATAAACGACAACACAGATTTGCTGTAAATTTCCAACGCTGCATTAATATTGGTCATGATAAGACTTTCCTGTAAAATTGAACTAACACTGCTTTAATATTGGTTACTGCAAACATATGTTGTCACATTTAATGTAATCATCTCTCTTTTAAAATCTCTCAGATATCAATGAATGCATCAATAATCCCTGTGAGAATAATGGAATCTGCCAGGATGAATTTGGATCATTTGCATGCCAATGCATGCAGGGATACGAAGGACCTCTCTGCGAAAGTAAGTATGATGTAACGAATGCTTCAACTATTGGAATGGACTCTGATACAGGGATGGAGAGGCAGGAATGGGGAGAGGCAGGAATGGTATGGAGAGGCAGGAATGGTATGGAGAGGCAGGAATTGGATGGAGAGGCAGGAATTTGAAGATGGTGGGGGTCAAGGGTGTGTGCTAGGTTAATCAGGGGAACATCGATGGAGTTCATTTGTTAACCTTTGCAATGAAAAATGTGATATTGTACATTCTGCCTATTGTTATATTTTGTACCTTTACCTGAAAGGATAAAACAAGATCCCATTGTTATCTCCAAGAATAACAATCCTTCAAAAATATGTTTGTATTTCTCTTAGGAGCTATGTAAGGTGTTATTGTAAGAGGAGGTGTAACATACCATCAAAATTCTTCTAAATAGTGCGTCACTATGAAACCAACCAAATTTTCCTTTACCGACCCTCTCTCATCTTAAGTGTTGGCATCTCTTTAAGTTTAATTAATTTTAATGAAGTAATGAATTTATCGATTGGCTTAATTTTGACAGTTTTCAACCCGTGTCGGAGCAATCCGTGTCTGAACGACGGCCGTTGTGCTCAGAGTGCGGACAGTTATTTCTGTATCTGTGTGGCTGAATTTGAAGGAGATTTATGCCAAGGTGAGTAAAAGAATGCTCCCCATCTGGACCATATAATTCCAAAGTGGAAATAAATTTCTTAATTAACTTTGCAATCAAAGATGATGATGATCCTGACTTCAGTCAGCTTGCGGCTTTGATAAGCCAAAGGTGGCTTCTTCGCGAGTTCCTGCTTGCAGGAGGATCTAAAATACATACATACACATACATGATGATGATTCAATATTGAAGATTAAAATGAATGTAGAGATATGATTGGCCGCTGAACAAAGTTCAGGTTTAAAAGTTGGAGAGGTTCAGCTTCATTCATTATGTTTGTTGAACTTGAATGTGCTCAATCATTCTCTTAACATATATATAGACGGCTCATTTGTCACATCGTTTTGGTTGTACTAGATTTTTTACTTTCCCTTCCTTGAGCCAAACTATACAAATGTAATACCACTGAAGGAGGTTGTCTTAAACCAATGAATTGTAGGCATACTTTCCGTGCTCTACTCAGAAATCTATAAGACCTTAAACAAATTTTGTTACAATAACCAATGAATACATTAAAGATTCATTTTTCTTGCCATTAATTTCACTCCACAGTGACAGCCCAACAATCCAACGTTATTTTCGACACTCCTTGGATCGTGGCAGTCATCTGTGCAGCCCTTCTCACCATCTTCATATTGTTGGTTATTGTCGTCTTTTATCATTACTGTTCTCCTAAAAAGTAAGTTCTTTTCTTTTTCTCTTTCATTTGTCATAAATTTGCAAAATAATCGGTGATGATTTTTTTAATTTTTTTTATTTTCTTGCTTTGAAATCTATCAAATTAAATTAAAAAAAATCACCTTTCTGTCAAATCCTCACACAATAGCAAGGTAAAAGGAAAGGGAAAACAACAAAGCAAAGAAACAAAACAATCATGTTTACTCCAAGAATAAGTGGGAAGCTTTCCACATTAAAGTGCTTAGCAGATCAACGATGCTGACTATAGAATTCTCTAATCTATAAATTTGCTTAAAAAATAAATGAATCTTATATTTTCAATTCCCATGTCGTATCTGTCCTACTTTCAGAGGTCCTTATGAGACTGATAGACAAGCACGATATGACGCAGAACGGGCTTCACACGCACACCAAAACGGAAGTTTTGACACGGATTCAGACGTTACCCAGAATGGTATTCCTACAATCAGCAAAAATAGCAACCACCCCAACGAGTACGGCTTTGTTCCACAGAATGGCAGCAGGTGAGATATAGTACATGTACATCTGAAAAATACCTTGTTTAAAAGTAAACTAGCATTAAAAAATTTTTTGTTTGCATTTTGCTTTTTGTTGTAAATTTTTTATCATACTTCCCAATTTTTTTTTCTTTTCACAATGAGAAGAGAATTGTGCAAACACTGAACACAAAAAGGTTTTTTTTTTGCCAATGGTGTTTAGACAACTAGTAATTGGTGTGTCTTCCATTATCTTTTCTCTTCTCTTTTTTGTATAACCAAATGAGTAAACATTTGGGAGCAAAAAATGTGAGGAACATTAATGTTAATCTTGTTTTGTATGGCCTATTGTGTAATGGTTGTAATCACATTTGATGGGCACATAATTTTTCCCAATTTTTTTAAAGAAATTTCAGTATAGCTTTTCTAATATTTATATGAATTCTATTAATTGTCGTTATTTCTTATCACAGGTCAACGATTGCAGAAATCAATAGTTATGAGAATCCATGGCCGATAAGCACCGAAGACTTTGAACCGCCCAGAACAGTTCTTTGATCACATTGAATCTGTCCGATCCGGTCGTCAATCAAAGAGAAAGCTCACATTGACCGAAACGAGAGGAAAAGGCGGGAAGGTTGGATTCAATACTTGAAAGTTGCAATACTTGCCATGTGCGTGATTTAAAGAGACGTCGGCCCCTAACCCCCCCCTCCCCACCCAGGAAAGTAAACACGGTGACTGGATGTTAAATCACACGTAAGGTTTACTTATACATGACGCATTATTATGACATTTCGTAATCCCAGGAGGATGGGGAAAAAATGGGTTGCTCTTTGATATCTGTCTCATTTTGGTAAACTTGTACCGGAAGCCTTCTCTGCATAGTATGTATGACAGACCAGTCATGATAAAGGTGGCACCTTCCCATTACAGACAATAGCTGTGGAAATGATATTTCGGTCCTAGCAGAAGCATTTTATTTCTTTGTTTCATTTTTCAACAAAGGGAAATAACAAGGGTAACAAACCAATGACACCTTCATATCACATCTTAGTATTCTTCGATAGATTTGTGTTTGCTTTTACATGATTTCCGTTATAAAGAGCAACAGAGAAATCAGAACCCATGTGGATTTGCATTGTTGTAACTATTTTTATCTGAAACAGGGTAAAGAAAAAAAAAGAACAGCTAATAGACTTATTTTAAGTGTAAAGTTTTTGCTTGCTGAGATTGTTATCCTACAAAGTTTAGTTTGTAAAGAGATTTGTGGATCCTTTCTGATTAATAAGATTCTAAGACTTTTGAGATCAACATTTCTTATTTCTGAGTTATTTTTTAGAAAGAAAATGAAGAGTGAGTTATAAACATACACATAAGAAAGTAATTTTTAAATGGTAGCCTAGGGACAATCAAACGACTTAAAGAAAGTCACATTGTTTTAACAATTTAACTTGAAACTTGGTATTTTATTATTAATAATGTTTGTCCACTGAAGTTATTTTGATACCTTGAAGTCTTTCATAACATTGTGTATAAATCTATTGTACAGTTGAAAATGATTTTATTTCCATATTTCAATATTAGTAACTTGACTGCTACCGAAGTCTCACTTCACAAAAGCCTTGAAATTTTGTCTCCACCTTCTTTTATCAAGATTTCAAATTTATTAACAAGTAATCATTTAAGTGCCTTGATATGTCTTTTTTGCCTAGCACTTTTTTTGTGGTATCTTTCTCTTTTGATATGACTTCATTGAATTTAACATGCTGACACTGTTATTCCATTATAAAATAAATTATCACATTATCAATCAGGTATTTATTTAAATTATTTTTTCCAGTTGTGAAATAATTTTGTGCATCAATAATTCATTTCATAGTCAATTGATAATGAAACAATGGTAGTGTGACATTTATGTAGATAGATTAAAATATTTAACAAAAAAATAAATCATAATTCTAATCGAAGTCATAATGATAACTTAGTATTTCCATGTTTTTTTAAATGTTTGTGAACCGTTGGTTTTTAATTGAATGACAAAAGGTGCATTGTATTCCTTTTATTATCTTAAAACATATTTGCAACTTTAACTATTTTGTATATGTTAGAATGTCATTTAGCACTGAAATTTTAATAAATATTGGGCCTGTTATGGGAATGAGAGTGGCAAATAGGGGTTGGGGGTGGAGGGAGGGGGCAGAGCTTGAGGTAAAACACAATGAAGGATACCTGAATGTTTGAATCAACCTGTTAGATTTAGTGGATCTTGTCTTGGAACTTGACAGCAAAAAGCATTACAAGGATAAAATTTAGACTGATATTTGCACTTGGTTTGTTGCTTTTTATTATCATGTCTTTGATATCAGTACCCTTTAAGGGGAAGAACTTTTTAATTAACTTTCAATTCGTTATAAGTTGATATATCCCTTTAATGTTTTAATACAATAATTGATTTTTATTATATTTGTTGTGAAATTTAGCTAGCGTGTAAATATTAAAGCAGTAATATTAATGTTGAATTGGATGCAGCTGGGCTGCTAGATAAATCAAAAAAGGTTATCCTTTTAATTTTAATTCTTTTTTGATCTTTCATTTTCCTAAATTTTTAGAATCCTAGCTTATAAGTTAATCATTTCCGCCTTGAACTGATGATGTCACTATGATGTCACTAACTGATGATGTCACCATAATAATACTACTCTCGGACCCTCTGTCCGATTAAATGACATCCTTTATAGCTTGATGGTTTCCTTTCTATGCCAAAGTTGTCTTGCAGTGAAGGCTGGGAAGCGAATCAAACCAAATTGTATGATATTAAGTACTCTAGTTATATTATGAATTTCTTTCCTGTTTTTGAGATAACATTTTAGTGACCAAACATTCCAAATTGGATGTGTGTTGTACAACATCAAGTGATGTGTGTATATTTAAATAAATTGAACTGTATAAAGCAGGGAAACCACAAAGCATTTCAATCCTGTCGATCAGCAGTTCTTGCAGTCAGTCCTGTATCATTCAAAGTTTTAAGGTATTGTGCCATTTAAGAACAAAAACTTAAATGTTGACTTAGCTGGGAAGGAGAAGGTGGGTGGGGGGAGCAGGGGGTGGCTGTAATAGAAGACAATTACAGTCAAGAAAGTTGTCCATTTGTAAGGAGTAACATGACCTTTTGGGGTCAAGTTTTTTTCCTTGTCTTGATAATTTGTATGTTTCTCTGTAATATTATGTTCAGAAGACACATGTGATATGTTTGATATTGAAATAAAGATATATACAAAGTAATTGAACTGTAACAAGTTTTTTTTCTGGGGTCTTGCAATGTCTTTCATCTTTCTTGTTTCCAACCCCTCACCCCCCCCCCTCCCCCTTCCCCCTCCCTCTTGATGATTAAAAGTCTGATCTTACAACGTGAACAGCAGTACAGAGAAGTGCTATAGTCAGTAGTTTTTGTCCTAATGATTTTGTAGATGTTCTAAAAACCATGCGCCTTTTAAATTTGTTGCTAAGGCCCCCATCACAGCATGGAGAGCTATCTTGGCATCTAATTGGCAATTCCTCCAATTGTTGGTTAGAGATCTGTTTATGTCACTAAGCAGCTCGATATCCAAAGTTAAATCAATTTTGCCATCTAACGTCATCCTACACCACCTTACACCATCTTACATCATCCTCTACCATCCTACACCATCCTCTATAAGTTGTAGCAAGTAATTTCCTTTATTATTAGAACAATTGTTAATTCACTTCTGGTCTTTCCTTCTCAAGGTAACACCATAAATAATTTTACAGGAGCTTATATGTCAGTTGTTATACTGCTACAGTACAATAGAAAGGAATGGGCCATACAATTGTCGGGCCTATTGTCTCGTAGTATAATAAGTTGACAATACTAATGTTAGACATGGATCTAGTAAAGATCCAGCATCCAAACCAGACCCCTAGCTAAAGTTTGATCATCAACTACTACGGTTTGCATGTGGCTGTAAACAGTACCGAACCTATCAAGTAATACTAAAAATACAATAAAGATTGATCAAATGATAAAAAATTTAGATTTTTCACAGAATGAAAGTTGATCAACACATCACTCAAAGTAAATCAACAACTCAGTAATTAATTCGATTTGAAAATGAGGAAATAAAACAAACAACAAAACAGCAAATAAATAGTTCATCACTCAGGCATTAATTTGCATAGCAGCTAAATTAACCCACATATTCATGGCAAACTGGAAGTAGAATGGTTTAAATGTTGGCTTTTACTCTCATTTATACATGATATGGAAATTGACTTGTCAAGCCGATGAACTTCATTGCAGTGAGATTTTTAGTATCAAAGTGCAAGGCAAATAATTTAACTACAAACCAGCTTACAGGATGACTTCAGGTACAAAATATATTCTGATATGCAGTAGACTGTTAAAACAAACTTCTATTAGATTAGGTTCTTTTTCTAGAACACTTGATATTTGAGAAATAACCCTTTCAATAGCCTAGGTTCATTAGCTAAAGTGACTGGACTATGTAGTCTAATCTGTTCAGTGAGCCCACTAAAGGTCAGTTCATCACCTGCAACACGAAATTCAATGGGAAAGCATAAGTCTTTGATGGCCTCAGATGCCATCTTTATAATATAATGCAAATTTTTCAAGGACAAATGGTGTTAAATATCATCCAAGGATGTTCTGTTTTTATTATTATTTATATAGAGTTTGAAGTACATGTTTTGGTTGAGTTATTAGAATTTCAAACAAACAATTTTCAACAAACATTAAAAATGTAGGCCTGTGCTGAGGTGCTGACAATATCATCAAATTAACCTTAAAGTTAAAGGAGCAATCCAGAGATTAAGTATATTTAATAGGTGTTTATCTTGAAAACTGGAATAGCTATAGAAACATTACTAGCATACATATTTTAGTTTTTGGCATGAACTATGGCATATCAAGATTAAATTAATATTTTAAGGTACCTGCATATGCAAACAAGTTAGGGCATACATTGATCATCTTATGAATTAATCTTGAGAAAATAAAACACACAACAAAAAAGAAATAAATAACTAACCTACACTGGATGAATTACCAGTTGGAATGAAAATAGTACTGTATTCCATTAAATTATATCAGACAGTTCTCTGTATACACACCACTTATTGTTCCTATTATAGTTCACATTCCTTTTGAAATTCATTCTCATTCAATGTCATCTAGGAATTATTTCACTGCTTGTAGTGTCACACTCGAACTACAGCATGTTTCGCGCCTCGTTTTCCTCCATTTATGAATTTGAACTAAAGCGAGAGCACAATAAGAACCACAACAAGAGAAGGGTATAATCTTTAAATCCCGTGGTATATGTACTGTTTTGGAATTCCCCTTCAGACTATATTTAGCACAGGATTGCGTAATGTGTGCATCAGACACTTGGTAGCTATTACCCATCGTGTTGCATTCTATTAATGCGTACCTGCATTATTACTGGTGAGCTGTAACAAAAGTACAGTTCGCCATAGTATTGAATTTGTGCATTGAGTTTATTTTGTACAAAAGGTTGCATAGGCTACATGCAAAGGTGTGGTGACCGATAGTAGCAACATTTGACACGATACCGTATTGTTTCAGATGGTGACTTCAAACCGGCGATATTAGGTATTGAAATTTTCTTTAACACTTGTTCAAGGTGTTCTAAGTTGTTTTCCAGTACAGTTCCGTCACCCGAATGACTAGAACGACCACCTCAGGTCAGTGTCAATGTCACTTTAGCCTCATTTAGGTCTTCAACATTACACTATAATCATATGGCTCTATTGATCTTGTGTATCATGCGTGACACATTTCTAACGTGTGTATTTAAGTGTGAAACAAATGATGTTAGTGCTTTTTTTACAGTATTTGAGTCAATTATTCAAAATGACTAATCTTGGTCATGTTCATAGTATATAGTAACAGTAACATAGGCCTAAGCATAATTCTAGGCCTAACTTACTGCTGTCTACTCCTAGTCCTACCAAGTACCATAGTACTTAGATACTTGCTAGTCTTTACTAGCTTGCAACATCAGTTTCAGGTTACAAGCTAAACCAAAGACAGTAGTGTAGCTATTAACTTTACTAACTTAGACCAGTTAAGTGGTTTACACCCCCTGTTCAAGGTTTTACAATTTTCTGTGATAATTTCAGGTATCACTTCAAAGCCCTTGTATTGATAGTTATGGGCAATATATGCGTAGCCAGTTTCTATTGGATAAAGGTTCAGCGTGGTCCATACAGTGAGTATGATTGCTTTCAAGTGTAACCTGAAAGCTAAAGAATTATTACTCTGTACTCCTCAAACTTGGTACTATCATATTTTCATTCCTACAGATTGAAATCAATCTAAAGTTTAACATCTGAGGACAGACAGCCCATCTTCTGGGCAGAATGTCGTTTTCGATAAGCAATGTATTAAGCTCTGTGCTGAGTAGCATCCCTTCTACCGATGCTTATGCACTGAAGGTCAGAAAGGTCGACAATCCGCAAAAGTCGTTTTACAACTGGCCAGTGGTGCAAGAGTCTGGTCTCATCAAAGTCTACCACGATGCAAAGAACAAACAGTTTGAATGTGTTATGTACACCAATTCAGCTGATGGCCATGAAACTTCAGCTTACAGGTTTGTAGTATATATTAAACTATAATCAGCTTATTTGGAATGAAATCGGTTTGTTTCTTGAATTACACATTCACCTGGATAAAACTCTACCAAGTCATGTCATATATGAATCACATTTCATTGGTGGTGAGAGGTCAAAAATTTCAAGAGTTAATTGTGTTTTTTTCCCCTTAAATATCCAATTTTTTGGTACAATTTGGATCCTGACTGAAAGCAAATTATTTCACCACTAGCACAGCTCTAGAGAACTTTCTCCCTTTTCCTGTTTTAGGCAAATTTGTTTAGGGTAGTAGGCCTATACATGTATGAATTCATTGGGCCACATGTTTCTATTATGCCATTGCTGTCAGTGAAATTGTTCAGGGACTTTCCGTTTAAATGGTCCGATGGTCCCATTGCCAAATACTTTGTGACACAACACTTTGTCTTTGAGTGATGGTGCTGGCTCCAAATTTTAGTGTGCTAAATTTCTTAGATGATATTTTTCTTATTAATTAGTAAATTTATAACTAAGCAAATTTTACTCTGATACATTGATATTATGCAGAGTGTTTGTAGATTGTAGGAACACACAGGGAATAATCTATCTGCATTCGCATCACGAAATGCTATGTAAAATGGGCAAATTGCCTTAAATAATAAGTGCAATGATATATAGCTCAGGTTTTTTTACACGCAGGAACCATAGTACAGCATTTCATAAGAGACAAATTTCAGAGCCTAATACAAACCCGTTACAGAAACTTTGAGTGTTAAATTATTCCTTACAATGCAGTAAAAATGTGTGTTGTGTGCAGCACACGCACTGAATATATATAACCAGTAGCAATTTGTCAACTACAATCCTACTGAATGCCTGTATGACAAATAAATTGAAATTATTCTCACTTGTGAAGGTCAGATGAATCAGGCCTAATGAAAAAAAAAAAGAAGTTTTTCAGGAAACCACAAAAGAGAACTATCTACTGAGAAATGAAGGAAAAATTAACTATAACATGACAATAAATTAACAGTGCAACTAAGTTATTGCAAACAAATAACTTGTTCAATTTGTTTGTTACTTGATAAGGATTATTGATTCCAATCACATAATGTGGTGTTATGTTTGCATTGCACTGTATGCAATCTGATTGGATTCATTCTCTCAGCATACATTATAGGGAGTTGCTATATATAGACTATACCACTATATATAATATCAGTGTACTGAGTCTGTTGTACATACAAAAAGAGGAGCACTGGGTTCAGAATGGTATGTTGGGTTTATTGGGAGAGGGGGGGGGGAGGTACTTGTGCAGTGCTAAATGTCACCAATTTTTGAAGTTACATAAATGGAAAAGACTTGATTTGAGTGTTTTTTCCATAAATATTTTGGTGCCAGTAACCTGTGGTTACTATTTTACTAAGTACCCTCGTTTTGCAATTCTTGTCAACAATACATTGGGTGGTTGTAGAGGTTGGACGAAGTATGCAAAAGAAATTTTGTAGATTTACCCGCTCAAGGAAGAAAATTTTAAGGAACGAAGTTTATTGATTGATATCTATAAATATATATGTGTGTAATATTATGTTTACATCAAGGTCTGACAGGAACAGATGATATCATCTTATAATTGATTCATGATTACTCTGAATGAAACATCGTCGACCTTATTAAAAGAGGAAACCCTCCATGTGTGACTTTATTTTAACAATATTAAAATAGACCAGAAGACACAATGGATTCTCCCTTAGCTATTTTTCTCAATGTTCAATTATTGCAATTTTTCTTCTAACAATAATATATATGTTAACAAACAGTTTCTTTGTCATAACAAGTGTAACTTAGAATACTTCACAAAACATACTTCATAAAAAAAACAGCATAGAGAGCTTACTTTTCATAGCTAGAATCATCTGCTCATAGCAAATTTCAACATGTAGGCTACAGTAGTACAATCCTACAATGCAGCCTTTACCACAGCCTAGCCTGGTTTGCATGTACAGGTAGCATACGCCCATTAAAATCCCCATTGACATACACACTAAATCACAAAAGTAATGTGTTCTCTAAGTCTAGATAGAAGTTTTCACTAGCTAAAAACGCTACCCATCACCGGATAGCTGACAAATTGGCCTTTCATGGCACCATCAATTTTCCGTATCATGACCGTGTAGATTTTTTGCTATCCGAAAACAAACCTCTTCTTACGCCGCTCCTGGGAGGCCTAAAGGGGTCTAAAATTGCCTCAATTGACCCAATTTTCTCACCACATGTACTTCCATTCATGCTCTTCAACATGCAAGCAACACAAATCTAGATTATGATTGATAACAGCTAGTCACAAAAGATGTTCTCCTGCTGCTTTTTGGCACTTTTCCTGAAGGAAAATAATCGAGCGGATTGATATAGACTCTAATAGGAGTATGCCACCTACAGTGTATGTACAGTTTAATGCAGAACTGTGTTTGTCATCCAGTGCTCATTGAACCTCTCAATCTGAAAAGTAATATTTATCGTGTTTGTACAGAACAATCCAGTAGTAATTTTACACTATAAGCGGCTAGGTTCAGTGACTGTTTAACTTTCTACAATGCACTTGTTTTTAAGTGAGTTTTTTTTGGCTCCATTTTACTGTATATTCCACTTTTAGGCAGATTCACTCCAATTGCTATTGCAACAGTAATTCTGATGTATATATCTTAAGAGATGAAAGTACAGTAGCCTTAATAGTAATAATATTATCCCCAATAGATTTCAGTCCCAATTTTTATAAATAGTTGGATTTACAAGGAGGTCTTATTGGTCTGTGTGAACTCAATGCAGTGTTTAGATTTCTTCTCTTCCAACAGGATACAACTACTGTATGTAAATCTGTTAACAATTGATCATCATCATTAGCCCAGAATGGTACATGTGCAAAAGCAGGATTAAAGATAATAGATCAATTCTGCTACATGACAGTGTGGTCTAGGCCAAGTGTAGATGCTTAAAGATATCACCCTCAAGTTATCACAAGGCAATTATGGAGATCTTGTCCACATCTATGAGCACTACAAACTGACTATAAATCTCCTGTTCAATAGTACTTGATTTTGGGGATAAAGGTACCTGCAAATCCAATCAGTAGACTGGAGTGCAATTTGAGCAGACTACACACTGGTCGTATAAGTGGTAGAGTTTGTGTCAAAAAGTGCATGATCGTCTTTTGCGCCTACCGGCAGATCTTTCCAATCTGAGTAAGACATGTGGTTAATATTGCAATGACATGCAAGGCTTTCACATATATTGATATAAGATTATATTTCAATATCAGTCAGTATTTATATGTCTCTAAAGAGATTCACTCTCGCCCTCTTTCTCTTCTTGCAGCTTGTTTAAAATTTCCAAGGAACCAAAAGCCATCGAAGAATTTTCTTTACTCTGCTCTGCGCTGCAACCTTTCCAGGGTTTAGATTGTAAATATTATAGTGCAGATGCCTTACAGAGACTTTGCAACAAACTGAGAGAGCACAAAGATTGGTCTCCCGCTCACCTCGCCGTTTCTGCTAGGTTTCGTGAAGTTTTGCGCCTCCCCGGCGTTTTGAAGTAAGTTCGAATTGTGGGTCGATCTCCCAAATAGCCAATCACTGAACCAGGGTCACATGTGTGTACTTCTACATATAGTACAACTTGTTAACTTTACACATGCTACTGCACTTGATGAAAAAGAGTGACAGATGCATACATGACTTAAGTCATGGGTACAAAGAAATGTTTGATGGACATGAAATATGAATACCTCCCTCATCCTTCTAGAATTTTAGAAAATTTTATTAGTTGCTTCAGATAGGTTGTCTGCTGGTTGAGAACAAATGAGTCACTGTTGCTATAGTAACTTGTTACACATTGCATTCTTGTTGCCCTTCCCTTTAGCCCCTCAAATTCTCACCCCATCCTCAAGGCTGCAGTTTAATGCCTCTATAGTCAGTAAAACAGATGTCTGTTTAAACAGCTGCAGTCTAAGTGATGTAGCCTATACTTTGTAGAATGATTGAGTGCTTTAATATACAGTACTGTACATAAGCAAATACCAGTTTGTCACAATGTATCATAAAACTGACACTCATAATGATAAATGTCTTCATTGCCTTCCATGAATTTATCTGCGTGCATCTTTAATTTTGATACCAAGTATGGGTTACATTCCATGTATCTACTTGTTCATATTTGTTTATATATTTTGTTTTATGATTTGTAATGTTGCAGCACTGTAACAGTGAAAATAGCATACTAAAGTAAGAGTTAATATTTAACCTTAACAAACCATAAATCTGACAGTCTCTTAAAGAGAGGTGACAAATAATGTATTTTTATTTGTATTGAATGCTTTGACAGTCAAATGAAGATATATTCTTATGTTAATTTGGTCATTAGAATATTCCTGAGCACATTTGGTCAGATAAAATACTGACTACTTGAAACTAAATATTCATGACTGGAAAATTCCACTTACTGAAATATATTTTACATGCTTCTGAGTGCCCTCTGGGGTGCACATGGCTTTGAGTCCTGCTGCTGGAAGGATGCTGTTATGGTATCAGCCTTTTCCCTAAGAGCATGTGTTGCGTTATGTTCCCCTTGTAGGGGAACTGTGATACACAGCTGACGATGATCACACAGTCACATGGTCTCGATGCAAGGTGACTGGGGTTGAGAGCGGATCAGTCGTTCGGTTGTTTGGTTTTCCTTCCCAGGTTCTGTCCTGGGTGACTTTTCTTGAAGAGGTATCAAGACTGCTGAATTCTTAGCAATTTACTGCACTAGTGCAAGGTTGAAGAGTTCCTTCTATTTATAACGAGCAGTACTCCAGGTTGTCATTTCATATAAGTTTAAAAAAGGAAATTCGTATTTGTTACATTTAACCTAGTGTAGTTCAGTTGCTTTCCAGTGGACTAACCTGTAGGGTATTGACTTAATGTAAGCCTAGGGATTATCAATAACGAGTTTAATATTGTTGCACAGGTACATATTTGTGCACTTCTGGTCTATAGATATCTTCATTTTCTGGCTAAAAGTGGAAGTAAATTTAATAATTAAATGTGTAGAATTACAAGATCTACATGCAGTAGTTTTAGCCAGTTCATTCTCCAGTCTTAGGGAGGTCTGTCACTTGGCAGTGTGTGCTCAAATTGTGTCACACAGTGGATGTCTTACATCGTAAGAGGCAGAATATATGCTCTAATCGGTGTCCTAGTTTGTTTCATTAGCAGTCTTTCAATCTTCCTCTGCAACAGGCACGTGAACAGCCAGCAGTGTGAACTGAAGCGGACCCCACTCCACCTGGCTGTCCAGAGTAATAACAATGCCTTAGTCTCAGAGCTGATCGCCTGCTATGCCAGAGTAGATTTACAAGATTCAGATAAAGAAACTGTTCTCCACTATGCTGCCAGAGTTAAAGATAAGGCGCTTAATATGGTCAAGGTACGAGAATTTGATCTTAATCAGTGTAATGCTGTGTTAATTTGCAGGAAAAATTTCTACTCTCACATGGTAGATATGGAAGGAACAGAACTGGACAGTGACCCTTGCCCGGAAGGGGGGAGGGGGGTTGGGGACATGAGAGGAGGTGGCACGATGCTAAAAGTTACCTATACCCATATGTTAATTAGATGAGATATGCACAATTTGTGTGGTGCCAGATGGGTATTGTCATTGTAATTGTGGTTTTTGATGGATTTTGTTCCTTCTGATAAGGACTTGCAGGTATACAAAATATATATATTCATAGTCAAATCGCAGGTACAGCTGTATGCGAGTCACAAAGAAGTACTGCTTGTGAACCGGATTCCATGAGATCATCTGGCAATTAATCCTGGTTAGACCGAGACTTCTCCAGCAATTAAATCCTGCGCATGATTTGTAGCTATAACTAAGGTTTTTTCTACTTCCACCACCTTCTAGCTCATACCGATGGATCAAACGGACGTAAACTGCTTGAACAAGTACAACCAGACCGCTGTGAACGTTGCGTGTAAAGCAGATAACTTTGATGTCGCCGAATTTTTAATCAAGGCAGGAGCAGTCCTGGATGCCGGAGATGACCTTGGCTTTCCCATCCATTATGCAATGAAGAAACAAAAATTATCGTAAGTCATTAAATATCATATCAAAAATTATGTGGAGTCCAGAAAGTCTTTGAGCTTCACTGGCTGCCTATCAAATTCAGTAACCACCATAAACTGGCTGTTTTGGTTTACCGTTATTGTGAGGGTACACTTCCACCATATCTGTCTTCTGTTTTGTGTACTTACCAACCACCAAGCTTTCTTCGTTCCTCTTCCGAAAAACTGCTCAAAATTCCACGAGCTAACGTTCTTTTAAATTTGCTGCCTCGGCTTTTTGAAATTCATTTCCAAGTAGCCTTCGTAACATTCCTACGTTTTCTCATTTTAAAAGCAATTTGAAGACACATCTTTTCCGTCAAGCTTTTCTCGATTCATAGATTTCTTTCGTGTGTGTCCTTTTTGTCCTTGTGCGCTCTGAGTTCTTCAAAAGATTTTGCGCTTTATAAATACCATTTATTAGTATAATTATTGTTGGTCTTCATTCTCTTTGACTTGTCCTTTTTGTATAACAGCTGTGACTTTTGATAATGCTAGCTCTATGAAGACCATGAACGGATGGCGAAATATTGATTTCAGGAAGCCAGTGTCGGTTATCTTCTTACTCCTTAACACAGATACCTGTTATATCTCAGTACATGCTATATTCACTTCCAGGAGAGGAATCAGATTTACAGCAATCTCTTCAGTTGCTCCTTGTTTAGAAAAGTGGTCTGTGAAACCAAACAGGAAAATTAGTCAGCTTGAGGAATACAGTCCAAAAGAGTTGTACTTATAATTTAAAAGTAAATACCTTAGCCAGTGCTGGTTCCGATATAAGCGCAGGTCGACTTTTAAAGGAAATATTTGATACCTCCCACAGAATGGTGCAGGCGATTTTCGATGCACACAAGGATGCCGGAACCACCAAGTGCAATAAACACGGGGCGACGCCTCTCCACTGGGCCAAAACTACCACACTACTGAACGTGGCTCTGAAGTACACACACGAGATAAACGCTACCAGCAAGACGGGAGATACGGCACTACACATCATGGTGAAACGACTCAGGATGGAATGCGCACAGATATTACTGGTCTGGGGCGCTGACCCAAACGTGAAAGGTCAGGGAGGGGACACAGCCCTCCACATGGCAGCCAAGGTGAGTTTTGAAATCTACGGGGCTTATATAGATCAATAATGGTGAATCATTGGGACAAAGTATTAGTGAAAGTTTCTGTCAACAATCTTAAGGTTGCTATGGCCCAGCTTACTTTATTTGTCAATGCTAATCTTGACTCTTTCATGACTGAAACGTGCAAAGAATGGCGTCACTGTCTCAATAGATCTGGGTGGCATTTGTCAAAGCAGTTTTTTAAGATGGTTTTTGCTACAACCGTCGCAACGACCGACTGCACAAACTTTTCCTTTGTCTGTACGATGTAACATGTGCATTGGCTGAGATGAGCACTGGATGTAGTGAATCGCAAACTGTTAGCAGAATGTGTATTAATGCAGAAAGAATTACCTTTAGCAAAATAGATTAAGAACCAATAATAACAGACTGTGTCCTTCTGATATTTGTTATAAAAATATTTTTTCTCCTTTTTTTTTTCTTCTTTCCAGCATAATAACCTTGACTTGGTGAACACCCTTATTGTCTTTGGAGCTGATGTCAATGTGAAGAACTTCAAAGGGGAAACCCCACGACACATAGCTTCCACGCAAATGGTCAATACTTTCCAAAGCTTTATGGGTAAGTTTATTTACTTCACCATCTTTCTGGAAATATCTCTGACTGTGTATATCTTCATATACAGAAGTAACGGTAACACTTAAGCCATTAAAATTGTTATATTGCTTCTTCTTTTTTATTTTAAGTTTAAAGTTTGGTTTTACTGGATTATCTTCAAAGCAAAATGTTATTATCCCGATGAATTACTTATTTATTTTAAGATAAGTACTTTCACACCTTTGTTTGGGTGAAGGTGACTCTGTTCAAGAGCTTAAAGTCTTTATATGTCATATTCCAAGAAAAAGGAAAAATTTGAAGTAATATTTCTATAGATGTTCTGAAATTCAAGATAATTTAGCTTTATTAAGTATATTAATTATTGGAATGCTCCTTTAAAGGCTAAATTGATGTTAGCTCATAAATATTCATGTTTATACATTTTTTGCTCATAAATATTCATGTTTATACATTTTCTTTTTTAAATTCCTAAGCACTTCATATAATCAAGACAGCACCTGTGGATGATCTTTTGACCATTTGTCATTTACAAATTTGTTATACATTGATATGTGATTTGAAGCCATTACAAGTCTTTATGGGTTTTTTTTGTTGCATCAGAGGAATTGTATCAATGGTCTTGTGTGGTAGACTAAATAATCCAGCTACTTCAATTGATGAAACATTTTTCAAGATTTTCAACCTGGAGAGAAGTGCAATATGGTCATCAAGTTTAATTTATGCCCTACACCAGGTGGGGGCTCTGTCTAAAGCCACCCATTATTAAAATGTTCATATTTTTCTGTTCTTTATCAACCGTTTTGATCTCCCTGTTACTTTGTGTCGTACTGTAGGTAGGTCATCGAGTGTAATTTATGCCCTACACCAGGTGGGTGCTCTGCCTAAGACACCCATTAATTCGTTCATATCTTTCTGTTCTTTACCAACCGTTCTTATCTTCCTGTTACTTTGTGTCGTACTATAGGCAGGTCGTCGAGTGTAATTTATGCCTTACACCAGCTGGGAGCTCTCAGGTGTTCTCCAGGCGTGCATGGCTGTAAAGACGGTTGCAAGCCAGGAGGACTATACAATGGGAAACCAGAAGATGACGATGTTACCCTGAGGCAAACACCCTGTGAAAAGGGTGAGCAAGAATTTGGAAGAGTTTTTCCTAGATTATTTTCAGCACTTTGCAAAATGACACTGTCCATTTAATACAGTCTTTTGGGATCAGAGTATGTCATGATACTTTTATCTGTAATGTGAAATGTCGGTGAAAGTGGGGATTGATTTGAAATTGAGCTGGCCGTGGCATGCAATGGTCGAATGTTTGTTAGAGGAGGTTGATGAGAAAATGTAATACATGAAAAAGCAGCTGAACTTTTACATAGCTTATACATACATCAAATCATTTGGGTTTTCGATCGACTATGTTATTGCTCTGGAACTGGAAACCTGCCTGTAGACATTTGTACGATCTCTTATGGAAATGAGATAATGGGTTAAACTTTGGTAAAATCATTAACATTTTACGATGGCAGATAACAGGTTCAAAGTCAGGTAAAATAATTGGTGTAATTTTTCATCAAAATTGGGAAACTGTTGAAATTACAAGTTGTTCATGAAAGAGAAAGAAATGTTCAAACAAACTTTGATATCAGAAAATGGGGCATATTTGAAATACTTTGATACTATTCACAGTAACGATGGAAATGGGGGACCTGGGAGTTTTGACCTTAAAACCTGAAAGAATCGCAACCGTACCTGAGATAACCCTACCTTTTATCTTTAACACGTTTATATACTCTCCTTGACGTATAGTGTATGACGACTTTCTCCATCTGACTGTCGGTATGTTGGCGACTATGGGCTCTCCTCAAGGGAGCAGTCCAGATGAGACAGATTCTGGGATGGAAGTAGACGGCCAGATGGGAAAAGTCCGGGAGAAGGACACGGTACTGTGTCTGGACGGTGGCGGTATCCGAGGACTCATCCTGATTCAGCTGCTCGACGCGATAGAGAAAGCAGCAGGTCGTAAGATTGTAGACATGTTTGACTGGATCACCGGTACGAGCACAGGAGGAATATTGGCACTGGCCATGGTTTACGGTAAGCTTGGTTAGACTACAAGACAGTCGTTAGGGGCATTGCTCAGATAGTGACAATCAAGGTCTGTTTCTGTGTGTTTAGGCCACATAAAGTGTAAACCATCTGTTTACTATTCGAGGTGAAAGTCGGAGTTGTATAATTTATTTGTCATTGTCATATGGATAATTGTTGGAGTGCAAATTTATACTCTGGTGATAATCGATAATGATTTAAAGATGAAAGTGACGACATTATTTAACAAGACGTGCACCTTCCTTCGTTGGCAGGATACTCGATCATAGAATGCCGGAAGATCTATTTCTCTCTAAAGAACGAAGTCTTCGTTGGTAGCAGACCTTACAAATCTGAGAATCTGGAGCGTCTGATGAAGAATTGCTTTGGTGAAAATACTACAATGGACAAGCTTGTGGGAACAAAGTGAGTGATATTACGGTAACTTTGTTTCAGGAGAAAGCGGCATGATTATAGTATTCCATGTTGTATGCGCAGTGGCGTAGCCAGGATTTTTTCAGTGGGGGGGCGCTGGGGGGGCTTGAACATTTCCTGGGGGGGCTTGATCATTTTCTTGTTACTATCTAAGCGGAGCGCCACCATGAGTTGGCGCGCAGCGTACGGAAATTTTTTAGCTAAAAAGGCCTCCTAGATCGTTGGAAATGACACTTCCCAGGCCTTCTAAGCTGCTCTAAAGTTTTCTCAACATCCTTTATTTTGAGATCCCATGTGTTTGATATGGTCATCAAATAGTTTAGTGAAATAGAAGAAAAACCAATCTTGTAAGTTACTTTAAACAGGCCCGTACAAGCCTTTTTTAAGGGGGGGGGTTCTTATATCGTGTTTAGGGGACCTAAAATTGTGCAAAGACTATCTAAGCGGAGCGCCACCATGGGTTGGCGCGTAGCGTACATAAAAAATTTGGGCCAAAAATACCTCCCAGATCATCGGAAATGGCACTTGCAAGGCGAAGTAAAGTGGTAAA
>KN895267.1:28175-46198 GCA_000934455.1 Apostichopus parvimensis
GATATATTTTTCGCACATGTAATTTTTTTTTGACACCCAAAATCCCAGTGGGGGGGGCGACTGAGGGGGCGACAAGCTTTCATGGGGGGGCTATCGCCCCCCACGCCCCCCCGTAGCTACGCCACTGTGTATGCGATGTCAGGCATGTTCTGCAGCTGCTTGGGCTATGCTATTCCATACTGAACTGTACGAAATTGGCATGACGATGACATGGCTGAATTGTGTTATAGCCTCTTGGGCTATGTTTTACCATACTGAGCCTTACCTCAGGCTATGATGTACTATGCTGAGCCTTACCATACCATGCTATTCCACATCATAACTATTTGCATCACAATAAAACTCCTACTAGGAGTGTTAGCTGAGTGGTTAAGGCCGGTGCCTTCCAATCATAAGGTAACCAGTTCGAGTCACTCCAAGATTAATGTATGTCGTCCAGTTACAGAGTTGTTGACAATTGACAATTCATAATCATGGACGTTAAATATGAATGTAAGAGACTGACTTTGGTCAGCTTGGGGCTTTGATAAGCCAATGATGGCTTATTCTCGAGTTCCTGCCTGCAGTAGGATCTAAAATACATACAAAATACAGCGACATATCATGAATACCGTATGGTACTATGCCATGTTAGGTGATGCTATACCACATAATGCAATGGCATGTGCCTTATCATTCAACCTAAGCCTGGCTGTTTCACACTAAACTGTGCTATTTTATGTCTGGCTGTGGTGTGGTGTTTTCCTATAATTTGAAATCACATCACGTTTCTCATGCTATTCCTTTTAACACTGTTCACACCATACTCTGCCATGGTAGAAATTTCCTGTGTCATACCATGTTATGCTACATCATGCTACACCATGCCATCTCGAACCCTGTCATACCTTGTTGCGGTATAACGCATCATGCCATTTTCATGTTACTTTATGGTGTATTTCCCCAGTGTAGCAATCAGTAACTTCAAGTGTAGTTTACATTGAAAAGTTTTTATATTGAAAATTGAAAGATGGCTTCATTTCAAAATAGCTCAATGTTTGACATGGACATCTCAACAAAATTATCTCTGTAATGTGCAGACAACTTTAGCTTTGATCTTCCTGTGTTTAACACATTTCTTCCCTGACAAATCCATCGATTCATTTGTGATTGCTATTTTTTTTTTCTCCTCGTAGAGTTTTCATTACTGGCACGATGAGTGATAGAAGTCCAGCAGCTCTCCACTTGTTTCGAAACTTTGATCCCCCCGACGGTTCCTCGTCCAAATCTGCCGCCTATGCCCCAGAATATAAGCCTCCACCAGAACCTAAAGGTAGGACTAAATGTTGAAATTATTTTTTCTTTATAAATTTTGTTGAGGGCATGTCGTTTTGATCCTGTGAAGCCAGGGGAAAACATGTCAAAATAAACAGGACAGGAAAGCTAATTGGAACATTGAAAATGGTTATATGATTAGGTTGCCATCTTTGCATGAAGTTTATTATGTTTAGTAGTCACCCAATTGTGACAATCCTCCCAATTTGAGATGAGATCAGGTAGTTGTGTAACTGACCAGTTCAGGGCTGTAGGAACCTATGTATGAGATCAGGTAGTTTGTTACTTCTGTTGAAACCTTTCAATAGAAGATAATCTACAAATGGACACCAATTCCGTCGTTCAACAGATCAGTTGGTCTGGAGAGCTGGCCGTTCAAGTGGAGCAGCTCCTACCTACTTTCCTCCGATGGGTCGATTCTTGGACGGGGGACTGATTTCGAACAATCCAACGTTGGATACGATTACAGAGATAACTGAATACTACATGGACAAGAAGATGAAGGTCAGTCTTACATCACCATAGCAACGCTGCTGTAGTCAAGAATGCAATGGAAATGTTGAAGAAAGGTGTAATATCGTTAAGAATAGTAATTTCGAACAGTAGTTGCTTCCCTTTCTTCTCTGGCCCATCTATGGTCACTTGAAAAGAATCCAGATTGGTCAGTTAGGTTGCAGTTGCCTGAAAGTCCAAATCCTTAAAACCTTCCTTTTTTTGTTATATAATATTATTTAATATGGCAAGTTTACGAAAGTAGGACCTCTGTACTTTCTGATAGGTATGGGTACAAGAACCTATAAAATGTTGATATTGCTATGCTCTCTGGTAACTGCAGTAGATTTGACTATGTGCTAGTTGTTGTAGAGAGATTCCAAGCGGATATTAAACACAGATAGAGTAGAGTAACAGTAGCTAACCAAAAAGGAGAAATTTGGAGGCGGGGGTGGGGAAGGAATGGGTGGCAGAACACCACCCCCCCTCCCACCCCACTGAAATATTCTACAGCCTCTGCAGGTAGCGTTGGAACTGTAGGTAGACTGTAGGTACACAAATTCCTCCCCCTCATTAATATCTGGTTACAAAACTTGAGGATATGTGCTAATACAGTTTAATGATGATTTTACTACACAGAAGCCATGCATTAAGGAGACATCAATCTTGCCATTCATTGTTAAGGTTTTTTTTTTTTTAATTTATGACTTGTGGCAAACATGGCATATTCATGGTCAAAGGTTAACATGCCTTGATCATCTCACAGAAAATGCAGAATGTGCTGATTTGTAACAGCTGTAGTTTAAGAAGACATAAGACGAACATTTGCAAGGGAAGTTTAAGCAAGTATTGGAACTGTCTTTCGTTTTAGGGTGAAGACGAACGCCAGATAGGGGTGGTGGTGTCGCTCGGTACCGGTGTGACTCCCGTTAAGGATATTTCTCACGTCAATGTCGTCAAACCGCAAGACCTCGGCCTCACAGAACTGGTCAATGCCGCAAAAAGCGTGATTGGGGCCGCAAACTTGGGTGAAATAATGATTGAACAGGTAAGTAGTGCACCTTTATAAGAAGAAAAAAATCATTTGTCATTAGTAATTACTACAGTATAGCATATCATGTAGCAGCTTCATTGCATTAAGATGCTGTTGTGATACAGCGGCGTAACGGTGAGTCTGGGGGCCCCTGGTTCCAGGGAAGGAAGGGCCCCCCTGGCTGCTGCGGAGAATCAACCGATGTGCGCGCAGCGCACATCACGAGCGAGGAGCGCGAAGTCCCAAAGGCGTGGGTCCAGGGCCCGCCTTAGGGCCCAGGAAGCTCTGGGGTTCTACAAGCTCTCTGGTGCAATCTAAGCCGCATATGGAACATTTCGTGGTGATTTTATCGACTGAGATTTTGGGGAAAATCTGCGTTCATAGACACATTTTTGGTCCGCCTTGTCTGTCATACTGGGAACATGAAAAAATGTGTTGCAAAGCTTGAATACATTAAGAGATTGAAAGGACAATAAGACAGCAGTTGCAGGGGCATATGATTTATGACGAACGTATTCACGCACAGAAAAATATGTCCATTGTCTCGTTTATAGTTTCTTTTCCAACGAAAACGTGCCGTTTCAAAAAAAAGAAAAAAAAGGGTACCCCTCTTCTAAGTTCTGTACATCAGTGCAGCGGGGGCCTCTTTGGTTGGGGGCCCCTGGGTTTGCCCCGTCCGAGCCCATAGGCGTTACGCCGCTGTTGTGATACATTAATCTGATCAATAAATATATTTGTCCGTGCAAAGTTGAATTATGACTATTGATTAGATACTTTAATGTGATGAATAAACATCTTCATTTGTTTTATGCCAGCTAACATTACCAATTTTGATGATTTAAATTGATGTTATGAAGAAACATATATTTATGCAAAGAGACATTAGGAATATAAATATGTTATATACATATGTCAGGAATAAAGCTATTCATATATGCAAGTTAGGGGTTTGCAAAGGTCACCCAGTTGGGACAATGTTGTCTCTACTGAACTTTTGTGTCCCACTTCAAAGCACTTGTACTGACAGTATGAGCAGTATCACTATCCTGTTTCTATCCAATATTAAAGGTTAAGAACTGTTCATACTGTCAGTATGAGTGCTTTGAATCATGATAATGAAGGACAGTGTAGAGTGTTATTAGCATTATAAAATTACCCCCCAACCAGCTGGAAAGGTACATCTGCTTTTCATGTTAAACTGTGGTAGGCTAAACAAAGCTGTCATATGAATGCTCTGTGACGACACTGTTGAAAGGAATTATGTTCTTGTGTATCAGTAGGCATTACCTCACTCACTATCGTCTAATCGAACAACGGAAAAATGCATTTTGTAAACGGAGAGGGAAATAAATAATTCAGGCGGACTGTTTTTGTAGAGAAATTGTTTTCGACTAATTAGAAATTACACGTTTATTTTTATTCTCTTCAGGTGTGTGATACACGAGGTCGATCGGTGGACAGGTCCAGGGCTTGGTGCCATTCCATCGGAGCGGCGTTTTACAGGTTCAGCCCTCCACTGTCGGTGGAGACGAGCTTAGACGAGACCAGAGATTCTGAGCTGATGAAGATGCTCTTTGAAACACAAGTTTACATCATTCAAAACCAGGATAAAATTCAGCAGCTTGCACAAATATTAAAATCTATTTAAATCTTGTTTTCTTCACTGAATGGCTTTCCCCTTCCTCAATTTTTTTTTTTTTTTTACTTTGGATATGTCCTCCTAGTTTATTCTGGCAGATGGGCTATTACACTACACAAATCTCTAATGAATATGCATACAATTTCTATAATTATGGCACATCTTCCATAAAGGTAAGTGTATAGTAATGACATGACATGGTGCTAGGAGAGACAAGAACCTAAGATTTCATCTGTTTCAACATCAACAGCAGCAGTTTGCAATCTCTTTAGCCCACAACCTGACCAGAATTATTTGGCATTTGGCCGTGCCTTAACCCATTGATCACCCACACTGTCCCTCCCCCATGTCAATTTATCATGGCAACGCCACTGGTTTGTGGTTGCTAATGTCATGGTTGGCTCTTGGATGTTGGATGTGACAAGCAGCTGGTGACAACAGTAATAAGTGTGCAAAACCTAGCCTATGGTCACACTTAGTACACTACACACTACACTTGGTATCTTAGACCATTATGTTGACTCTGCCTAGGCTACTAATATTATACTAAGACCTAGGCCCGACTAATAGTAACAGTTAGCTCAAGTTCTAACTGACGTTCGATGAAGCTGATCGAAGGAACACCTACTGACCATCTTTATTGTATATATTCCGTTCAGCAATAATCTCGCTTTCAAAGTCCTGTGATATGAAAATAGTTTTCCTGTGACAAAACCTAACGCAGAGGAAGAATTGAGTCGAGAAGAAACAGCCGGTATCAATCACTAAGCCTACTACAATCTAACAGGATTAGTGTGTAGTATGTATATGTACAGTATACATACTGTACCTTAGCAATGCACTACCCTTATCAGTATGGAAGACTGCTGCTGGACCATGGGGCTAATAAATACAGGCCACGTGGCACTAAGCTTATGGATTACCACTACACGTCGGGTGGCTTCAAAATCAACATTTTATCCCAAATTTGGAATCTAAAATTTAAACTTGGGTATTATATGTATATGTAGTACACCAGTGACACCGTGGCTGTTTAGTGTTGCATATTCATTACTAAACTCACATCTAGATGTGGTCTAGCTTTCATAATGAGATATATTTTTTAAATATAATTTTACCAATTTTATGCCGTTTCTGTTAGTTTAACAACTATTACTGTCATTGTCAGCCATGAAATGAAATATTTCATCCATACAAGACCAGTGGTACAACACCAGCAACACCAGTACATTAAAATAAGGAAAAACATAAGATCATATATTATATTATGTATTTCCTTTTTCAAAACGCACGTTATCACTTTAAGAAGGAGTTTTAATAGTTCGGAAGACTGAAGTAGAGGTAAAGACGTAAATTTGCTTGCTTTTTATGGAAAGAATTTTTTTAGAAACTCCCCAAGTAGCCAGCATAAGGGTTTTAACTGTTTAGTTGGTGACAGCCTAGTGGCAATCTTAGGTAATTGATAATGTTGAGAATGCCGACATAGCAACATGGATGCCATGGTTCATTGCAACTTTCATCTTGCCACCACAATAATCTCTGTCTTCTATGAAATTTATTACTTCCAAGGAAATCATGTTCTTTTAAAAAACAGACATCCAGATTCTGTTGGTTGTTACTGCCAAAGAATTTTATGGCTTAACAATTAGCCCTACCTGTAATGTGCCAGTGTTGTAGTGTAATGCATGTTTATTTCTGCCATATTGTTATAGTATGTTCTAGTTCCAGTGTGCTAAGGTATTAAATGCATATCTTTGTAGTGTTTCAGCATCGAGGCAAACATACCGGTACAGGTAGGCAGATGTGCAATTGTCCTCATTGGTACTGTGGGTGTATCATTTTGGCAATTTGTGGTATGTTGCTTTCTATAAAATTTGTCTTCCACAGTTGTGCTCAAAGAGTAGAAAAAAATCTATTCGCTGTTGGGGAAGGGGAGGGGATGCGAGGGAAGGGGAGGATGGGAAAGAGTCGGGGAGGATGGGGCTAGTGGTGGGGAGGATGAGGAAGTGGTGATATGCCATCGTCAACAAGCTAAACAAGTTTGAAAGTACTAAAACTAGACAGTTACTTTCCTTGACATCCTTGTATATTTTTGTGCCAATTGCAAGTCGTCTACGTGTCAAAGAATTACAGCATCCAAGTGTTTGACATAAATATCTACAATCATATCTTCCTTTTCTGTATTGTCTTTTTTTTTCATTCATTGCTCAAAACCAGATATTGTAGATATATTTTTAAGTTCACTGTAAATGTTTTATTGTATATTCTTATTTTGTTTGTTAATACATTTGGTTTTCTTCCCCTTCTCTCTCTCATAATTTAAGAATTACTTACTTTTATAGATTTTGTTTTTTGTGTTTATTCTTCTCATACTGTTCGGGAAATGAACAGTGTTGATCATGAGAATGAATTGTGCTGATCGTTAGTCGACTAACTCATCTTAACTCATTCATCTAGAATGCTATGTCCTTCCAGGAATATAAATAAGGAATCGTTCACGTTTTGTGACTTTTGCAAATGTATTTCAAAACAGTATCTTCAATTACTGTTGCACAAATCTTGTCTGGTTATGCCAAATTTGCATCCTTTATGCCTACTTTTTAAATTTCTTAAATTCTTAAATTTCAATCAAATAAAGCATGTGTCAAATAAACGTTGTTGTTGTTGTAAGCTAGTCATTGGATATGTTATTTGCTGATTCAGCCAGTTTTGAACAAACCATGGCATCAATGGTTCTTGCTAATCTGGCCACCTGTAGAAGTTCACTGCTATGGTAACAAATTCTTACACTACATGTACTTCAAGTAATACTTAAAGCAGGTATTAATTTGACCCCTCCACTGGTAAAACTTTTAAATAAAAATCAACCACAAGTTAAACTCTCATTGCGAACATGAAAATCCTGAGAATAACATGGTGTTGTTAATGTGAGAGCAGTTTGTGGCCAGTAGAATAAATTGACCATTTCATCCTTGAACTGGAAAGCAAAATAGGAAATTGAAGTGTAGAAATATTTGTCATTTTCCTTAGTATCATTATTTTGTAATTAATATGAATGTGTTTGATAAATGTAAGCTTGGGCTTCCATGGATTATCCAATCTGTACTGAATATTAAAGTGGTTATGATAGTTAAAAAAGTGCAAAACAGCAGAAACATGAAGCTTTGCTGGTGCGACAGGAATTTAGATGTCACCTATCAGCTTCTGGAGGGATTAAGATCATAGGCGTAGGAAGCGGGGGGGGGGGGCTGGGGGGCTGCAGTCCCCCAACCAAATTTTTTTGTGAAAATTCGGGCAATATGCTGAGAATTTTTTGGGCACCCACTGAAAGAAAAATAATTTGCAATGTGTTTTTCAATGGTTAAACTTATATTATGATCATTGTAACAACTTCCCCAATAATTATTACCAATATGGAAGGGTAATAACACAGAAAATGATGGTATGTTATTGGCATGTGATGTAATAACATGATGAATGCCTATACGATATGCACATTAACATGTTGAACACGCGCGGAGCGCACAAAAAATTTTGGTTATATTTTTCGGGCAAGCCGTTACAGCCCCCCAAATCAAATTAGGCTCCTACGCCTATGATTAAGATTGATTTGAAGCATATCTGCTGCTAAGTAAAGTTTAAGACGTTTTGATTAAAAAAAAATTTCCACAGTTATTATGTTGCTTTTATCATTCCAGTAATAATATCCTGTTAACTTTTAAAATGCTTAAATGACTTTAATTAGCACAACTTAAATTTTACATCCCAAAGACCTTTAGCAGTTTATTTTTGGCAATCTATTTGATAAATTAGTTGATATTTTAAACAGACAATCACTATTTACCTTTTAAACTATTTTCTATGAAACTTAACCTTCTATAAATTGTAGGCTGCCATTTTAGTTTAGTTTTGCTCGGAATATTACATATTCTGTTCAAATTATGTGTACTGTTAAATCTGCAGTTTTATTTTTTCCACTGAAATATAATACTCAAATAAAAGCTATAAAATAGAACTTCTTTCCTCTTTTTTGCGTTCTTTTATGTTGGTTCCACAGATCCACATTAAGTATTTCTTTGTGATGTTAGGTCATTCATTCAGGTGAATTTAAAGTTGAAGGGTCATTCATGAAGATTACATACAAAAGCCTATTAATGTGGAAATCATGGATAAAGACTTAATCATATCAAGCATTCTTCTGGAATGAAGAAGTTAGTTATATTTATATGTTTTGTATGCATGGTATCACCTTTATTTTTCGATGATAATGGTAAATTTTGTAGTCATGCAGGCGGATGAGTGTGCGTGTATGTGGGTGTGTTATGCCTTGCTTGTAAACACGATATCTAAAGAAGGGAAGCTTGGACAAACCTCATACTTGGTGTGTAGGAGTACCACATTGAGTAGAATAAGTCTATTGTTTTTGGTAGAGGTCAAAGGTCATTTGGGGTCACCAGTGGTCAAATTGTGAAAACGTAAACACGACATCTCAAGTGGGGAGCTTGGACCCATCTCATATTTAGTATGTAGTTGTGACACTGTAAGTACAAGAAGCCTATTGTTTTTGGTGGAGGCCACAGGTCGGAGTCACCAGGGGTGAAATTGTGGAACACCGAACAGCCTATTAAATGTGCGTTACGCCTCATAAGAGTAGGAGAGGCTGTTGGCAATTAGTTAAGAATCATGTCTGTAACTTTTTGAGTTGCCGTGTACATCGCTGCAAATATGCCCTGTGCACCAAAGTGTGTAATGAACGTTGTACTGTTGGTAAGGTGACATCCCTATGTTCCGACGTCTCTATGTTCCGACGTCTCTATGTTCCGACAATTTTTTTGGACTCTAATTTTTTTTGACCAAAATTTGTTCGGACCCAATTTTTTGGGACCCAGTTTTTTTGGGTGACTCAATTTCTTTGGACCCCCATTTTTCGGAGCAAATTTTTTGGGGGACTTAATTTTTGGGACCCAATTTTTTTGGGGGGACTTTTTGGACCCCCATTTTTCGGAGCAATTTTTTGGGGGGACTTAATTTTTGGGACCCAATATTTTGGGGGACTCGAATTTTTTTGGACCCTGTTTTTTTGGGGACTCAATTTCTTTGGACCCCCATTTTTCGGAGCAAATTTTTTGGGGGACTTAATTTTTGGGACCCAATTTTTTGGGGGGACTTTTTGGACCCCCATTTTTCGGAGCAATTTTTTGGGGGGACTTAATTTTTGGGACCCAATTTTTTGGGGGACTCGAATTTTTTTGGACCCCCATTTTCGGAGCAAATTTTTTTGGGGGACTCAATTGTTTTGGACCCAACTTTTTTGGGACCCAATTTTTTCTGACCTGATTTGTTTGGGGGACTCAATTTTTTTGGACGCACCAATTGTTTTCCACAAAAAAAAAAAAAATAAGGGCCCAAAGTTTGTTATGAGCCAAATAGTGCTTGTCCAAAAAATTTGGGTCATAAAAATATTTTGGTCCAAAAAAATTTTGGTCCGAAAAAATTTGGTCCGAAAACATGTTGGTCAAAAATTTTGGTCAAACAAAATTAGAGTCCAAGAAAATTGTCGGAACATAGAGACGTCGGAACATAGAGACGTCGGAACATAGAGACGTCGGAACATAGAGACGTCGGAACATAGAGATGTAACCGTTGGTACATTCAACATTGCAACTGGAATGCACGATATTATTGTGAATCATCGATATGTTGGTCTTATTTTGCAGTTGTTGAGATTCAGTGCCAAATGAAAACTACAGGTTTAAATGTAGTAACGTTGGGCAAATGACCCGGTGCCATTTACGAAATTAACTGTTGCCTAGTTAGATGTTTTAGAGGCAAACCTGACGCAAAATCTTGGGGACCTGTGGTAAAAATCGCCCGGGCCTGCCTAATGTACTGCTTGTAAGTGTACCACATTGAGAAGAAGAAGCCTTTTGTCTTTGGTATAGAGATCAATCTGTATGCTGAATACAAGAAAAGTTTCCATCTCGGTCATCAGCTGCCAATGTGAATTTTGTTTGTCATATCTCAATGCATTTGCTGTACTTCTTAGATTCATGTATGTTGTTCATGCTGGCTCTTCCCTACAGCACAGTGTGTCACATTCATATAAGATTATTCATGTAGCATCATCGAAACCACACTGCAGTTTTACTGTCTGGTAATGTATATCCGAGTCCCGGGGAAAGCTTATTTTATTATACTGCAAGATCTGTAATATCTGTATCAAGTTAACCTGTGAAACGTTTATGAGTCACATTTGCAGCGACGGGTCTTTTCATCTATCACGGAGTCCGCCCAACTTTCTAGAAACGGAGACCCAGATCTATAATTGTTTTTGGCAGTAAGCCAAATGTACCCTTAGGTACACTTTTGCATGGAAATGCAGTCATGTCAAAGTGTTTATACATTCGCAGTTTTTCAACATAAGAATGTAGTCGTTTTCTTCGTTTTTTTCTTTCCTTTTGAACAAGAACCCTTAAGTGCGATTTACATCAAACCACAATTTGGGAGCAATTAATCGTAACCCGGTTTCGCCAAAACTGCACATGTGGGTGACGTCAGGAAGGTGAAAGGGGTTTCCCCTACTAGTAAACATCCCTTTGACAACTATTCGATGTGACTAGGTAGTCAGTATAGGCCCCAAATTATAGCACGCGTTTAAGTGCTAGAAGTTTTCAAAAAGTACTTTCCTGGAGGTGTTTACGCTCCAAATTGTTCTCAGACATTTTTTCAGGAACACACAAGTCTACAAGATGACTGAATGTCAATGTCAATTTTTCTCGAAGGCAGTGTAAGTATTTTGACCAAAGGTGACCATATTTGAATATCTAGCAAATTTGGGGCCAATACAGTATACCTGGTTGGATTTTGTGTTCAAAAACATAGCAAGTTGAACTCGAGCATTCTTTACACAAACTTCCTTTGTTAGTTAAAATCATTGAATGTGTTCATATTGTTTGCGTTGTACTTTTCTTCATTTACACTTTGTGCATTGTTTTCACGAACGTCTGGAACATCTGTCATTAGAATGCATAGATAACGCGAAGCTAAACAGAGAGCAGGTAGAGCAGGGTGTGGGCGGGGCTTATTCCACATAGCAACCGTGATGTATCTGAATGAGTGACGTAATCACTAGCCCATCCATGTGCGTTACTCACGCTGTTATAACACAATGCATACATTTAGTGCAAACAGTGTGCATGCCAATATGTTGGTCACCAAGGTAAACACTCTTTGGAGAAATTGTATTTTGCTCGCTACCGTACCTTATGGCTTTTCAACACTACTTATAACTGCACTAAACGTGAAGAGTATCTCCCCTGTTGGGCCTATTGTTTTCCATGAACTGAAACAGTTAACTTTACTGAAATGGAAGCCGGTGAATAATATATAAATCGGGAGAAACTTTTTTCGGTAACTTAAACTTTGTAAAGACTATCGGGCTGTGAAAATGACTGTCGGAGGCGAGTTATCTCTCCATGATTTGGTGGATTTATCCCTTGGAACCCCGGAAGTTGTCAACTACCGTGGTCTGCGAACGTTATTGCTTACTATCGTAGATACCTTGAAGTTAGGCGATGTAAAGGCGCAACTGAAAGAATCGGAGAAAAAAGAAATTTTGGCAGGAAAAGATGGCGAGGTCAGTGACAGGCTTTCAAGAGTTCCTTCGACAACTAGTTCGAGCGAAGTTTTGGAACTTGAAAAGAAAGTTTCCCAGTTGGAAACGAAGTTGGATTCACTCAACCAACTGCCATCCAATGAAAACTTAATGCACCGGGTTAGGTCTCATGATAGTACAGACAGTCAGGCACCGGTTTCTGAGATGTGGCAACTGATGCAAGTACAAAAGAAGGCTCAAACCAACGAAGAAGGTATTTCAAAGGTGAGCCTAACACCGTATAAAATTTATAACTGAATCAAAATTAAGCCCGTATGAGAAATAGCACTAGGTCTTGTATAGGATTCTTCTTCGTTTAAGCCTTAGGCTAGCATACTCACATTCATCTACATAGGACCTAGATATACATGTTTCTATGTTTTATATTTGGCTGTGTTAAAATTGCTACCAATGGCCAAACCATGCCTGGTTTTATATCATTTCTGTGAACATTATTGGATGGCTTTGCCCTCACCCCTCCTGGTTTAATGGCCCTGAATTATCTAATTTTGCTTCATTGCCTTGCCTTGTTTAGATCCCTGAAGAAAGTGCTTTGCAATTTTCAACAAAGCTCACCATAATCAATTGTGGTGGCCTTCATCAGTATTGCTCCAAAATATGCTAGAAAGTTAAATAGGGGTCACTGTTTTTCAAACTGCAACAAGCATTGTTAGTATTACACTTGCATTTGCTCCTCTATTAGACGTCTATGTACATGATGTAATTGAATCCACCTTTCAGTGTCTGGGAATAATTTGGAGTCAGAAATTTTCCGAAATACTTTTAAGAACTTTAAGCAATTTAAAGAGAACACTACATATTGTTTTAAAACCCAGTTACTCTATCTTATCTGATAATGCAAGTTGCTTGTGTTTAACCTCTACATCCTCTATCCTCGGTTCAGTATCCTCCTCTTTATCCCAACTTATCATCACATTACAGCACCTAAAGAAAGAATCTTTGGTCAGCCGTAACTTGACCTTAAAGACCAACATATAAAACCCTGATTATTGATGCCTGGTCAAATCCTGTCGATTATATACCTGTTTACAGTACTGTGTATAATACCTTACTTGTTTGTTTCAAATTTGAATAGAGAAAGGCTATCCGCTAACTATATCCTTTCAGAAACCTTTCATTACTGGCCTAAATATATCTATCTTTCCTGCAATTGAATACTGGTGGAACAGAAGGTGTTGATTACAAGAGATTGCAAACTGCAAACTGTTGTATTAATTGATGATGCCTGTGAAAGTCAACGAATCAACCTAGTGTACTATTTATCGTTTATTCATTTCAACATGAGCAATTTCGGTTGTGGTCTACTGTGTCACAGGTCATGATGCTAAGCTAGCAGCCAAGAAATCCTTTCATAATAGACTCCTTTCTTCTTTAATGTCATCCATATTGACAGCCATATCACATTGTAATAATATTCAGTTAGAATACAGTTTCTATATAATCGAAACACTCATCTGCACAACTGTGAGAAAAAGTTTTATTTGAGTGTAGTTGTTTTAATCATACAATTCACTGGATTGATAAATATAGTGGCATTTTATATGGATAAAATCTTCAGTAGCATGTGGCATGTTGTGTGTTCGAGCCCCTAAGCAACTAGATTATTGTGGAATTTTATCCAAAAACTTTTCCACGTATTTCTCATCAGAGATGACATCATACAACCCAAAATGAGCTAAAGCTACTGTATACCACTACAGTATATTTGAAACATTGTCGTATAAAATATTTGTAATCTTTGGAGTCTTTTCATACGGACGGACGGATAACTAGTAGTTCACATCAAATTCAGATTACAATATGTAACCAAAAATACTCCCAAATAAGGTAAAATGGTAAATCGGTATCACCCGTAAAGCTGGTGTTCTATTCACCAAACCTACACATCTCTCCTACAGTGTAGTCATTGTTATTTTGCTACAGTTTTGGGAGCCACCAAATGTGCTCTTTTGAAAAACCAAAAAGTTAGACATGGTTGTCATAGGGATAACCAGAAAAAAATCCTCAAACATTTGCCCTGTGTACATAAGCATGTTCTCTGTGCTTCTTCTTATAGGTATATAAATTATAATATAGAATATATTTCAATATATATATAATATATATAATATATATAATATATTTCAATAATATATTTCAAGTTGTGGATGAGCTTGGCTCCAAATATTTTTCATAGAATGTTATTCAAGAAGACAGAGTTTAACAACATTTGCTGCTTTCCTCGACCACACCTACCTTTGACCTCTGACGAATAACATTAGCTATCTACTATAGAACAGTGTTATTACAATACTAGCAAGACTTGTTCCCATAGTCTTATTTCCATCAGTGAAGAAGCATCATTAACATATCTATAGATAACAGTTAGTTATTTATAATTTCCTGATCTTAAATGACTACATTCCATAGTTTTGAGTTGAATAATTGGAATTCGCACCTCTCTGAATCAGGCTTGATTGCACAAATGTTCCGAGGGAATTGCTAATTTGTCTTTCTTGATGAGCTGACTTCAATGGATGGCTTGTTTTGTTTTAATTTCACAGCTCATGAGCATGGTGGAACATCTAATGGGTGAATTTCAGGATGTGAAGAAGGATGTCGATGGTATGAAACAGCAAATGGAGAAATTCAACAGTGAGATATCCAATTTACAGGAGCAAATGAATTCGGTAAGTTCAGTGATCCTGTTGTCATGGTAACAATCACAAATTTGAAATTCTGCCAGAATGTAAATCATAAATGAGGATGACATTTCCATTCCCTATTCCATAAATTTGGCAAAATTTTGTGACATATATTGTGTTTTTATATAATTTTTTTCTTTCTTTCTTTTGTCGACAACTGCATAAATGTGTCGGAAGCTTGCAAAATGGAGATGTTTTCTCTGTAATGAAAAAATTAATGAAAAATGAAAAAAAATTGTACAGTACAATTTATAAAATAGTGATTTGTCTTCAAATTCTACTTGAGTAAAATATATACTAATGTGGCCAAGGAGTTAATGTCCTTTTCCCTTGTTCCGGTCAGATTCTTCCAAAGTGCAGCATTTCTCTTCATTCATGAATCTGCATCTGGCCATCATAAACTAGATATATTTTCCATCAATTGAAAATCTACAGGGAATCCGGTATCGCAGCGCAAAATGTTATGCAAAATAGTCAAATTGCTATGCAAAGATGCATAGCAGGGTTTTTACACAGTAGCTCTATATAGTATTTTATAGGAGACCAAATTTTAAATTTTTTAAAGGAGAACCTTTGAAACTGCTACAAAAAATGTGAATACTTAATTATTCCCTAGATATAGCATTATAATTCTCTGCATGTGAACACCTGAGAAAAGAGTTTCTGCTTAAATAGCAGAATCTTCTTAGCCACCATACAGTGAAGCACTCATCATATTTCCATCTAATCAAGATACAGAATTATAATTCTCTGCATGTGAATACCTGAGAATACTGTTTAACTGTCAAGTGCAGGTTCGGTCAGTATTTGCCTCATGAAACCATGAGTATCTGATGTTTTAAAATTGACATCTTTGATGTACTTGGGTTACTACAGTAGCCCTCATCAACTTACGAAGAGTATGGGATGTTTTGCAATGATATCTTTGATGTACTAGCCTTCATGTCATGCATTTGAAGCAGCACCTAAGAGTTTGAGTGAAGGCTGTGAAGCTTAACAAATCTTACTATAATAGGGCTGATAGGATGGTTTTCTGAGTTGATCAATGTTTTTGCTTCAAATGTGCAGTGTCTGTGTGTGTTTAGATTATCTTTGAGATATATGACCCTTACATGTTAGGGATGTTAAGGTACAATATATATATTTGTTGAGACTTGAGAGACTCAAGCGAGTCAACTTAAAATACATTTTGATGATACACATTTCTCGTTGAAATACGCAATTGAGCAAAGAAGCAAACTTGGGTTACAGTTTTCCTCAAGTGCTACAGTAGATTCGATAATTAGAAAGAAACTGAACTGTATTCATAACTTATAAATTAATTTCCCTCGAGTAATCATGAGGAAGTTTTGCTAGTTTGAAGAATACAAAGATATTATTATTTTTGTAGTTTTTACTGGCTTTAACAGTTGGAAATTAGTCATGGGTTAATTCCCTACAGTAACTTTCGGTATATTTGTTCAGTACTAAAACTGTGGCAACAAAGATGCCCTGTTTATCATTTGAAATAAAGAAAAGGTGAAAAATAGTGCCTTTTTTTTCCCTTCTTTTTAATAGTCAAGGGACTGCATTAACCAATGATTAACCTTTTCTGTGTTGTTTATCAATTCAGTTTTCTCTGGTTTCAATTTTTGGTTTACGCTTCTCCCCAGGTCGATCAGAACAACTCAGCCTTAATGGAACGACTAAAGAAAGTGGAAGCGGCCTCAACTAATCAAGATAAAATGAATGAATTACAGAAATTTATGGTGAGTGAAGTGCCAAGCCGGTGTGTGATATGCATGTGACCTTTCTGAATAATAAATATACGCTGTAGAAATTGTAAGCAAGATCTGCAAGTAAAGTAAACCAATGAAAAGACAACTTGATTAAGTGCAGGTACCAAAAAATTAAAAAAATATAAAAATCCTTACATCAAAGTAGCCTAGCTAGAATAATTCTTTGTTTTGCTTTTAAGGCTTTAATTTTCTGCTGCTTTGATATATGTTTGTTGCACATAGCTTGAAAGATATCACTCAAACTAAAAGATTAATTTTAATAATTTATATTTAAACATTTAGCTACTGCTAAGTACAGTCATGGTATTTAAACATTTCATCCATTATTATTGGAAATTTCTCTGTCCACAAATTAAATTTTTGTGGTCTATTATTTTGTTTGCAAATCTTGGAAGTTTATGCTTATCAGGACTTGCATTGTTTGGCGTGTTTTCTAAAATGACGTAAGTGTGACAGGTCGTGATTATAGGTACCTTTATTAATTGCTTTAAATTTATAAATTAACTGTATGGAAATAGTGGTACCATCAGTTGGGTTGATGTAGGGGGCATTTGATCCTGTGAAAAGTTGTTTTGGTGATTTAATTGTGGTACATTGCTCTGTATAGACAAATTGGCACAATGGGGTATTTTATTATAGTGTGTAAATGACCAATGAATTGCTCACTTGGCGAAAAGGAATGGTAACATTTTGCTCTCCCTATTTACAGAATGACTTAAACAACAAAATCAGCAGTCTACCCCCAATCGACCTCATCGTGACTTGGCCTGCGATGGAGGACGCCCTCAAGGGTATTTACAAAGAAACGACAGTATCGACAGTAGTATCGCACAACGGGATGCAAACTGCACCAATGACAGATGTAAGTCGGGGCTTGAGTAAAAATTAACCATTTTGGGGATTTTACTCAGAAATGTGAATAATTTAGTGATGCAGTCTTTACAAGACATGAAACTTTACAAAGGCAATGATGGATTTACTTTATAGAAACTCTTCTTCAGAGGTTTTCAATTTATTATGCTGGTCACTTACCTGTCTTAACAGTACACATGCACTACCATTTACCATGATAGGGTTAATGTTTTGTAAGTTGTTCTGGTATTTACCAACATTTTGCTCAGGCAAGGAAAAGAGATTTTTCGAATTGCTCAAGGGAAACCTGATTTGTTGTTAGTTGCTTGAAGTTAAAGTACTCAGATATGTATACATAGCAATGAACAAAACAACTTCACTTTTAGGGCTACCTATTAGAAAAAAAAGTTCTGTTTGTTGGAAAAGCAACCAGAAAAAAAAAACTTTGTTCCATCATCAAAAGGTAGGTTAGGTATGTTTTGACATCACATAGACCCATGTCCGTTATGCGAGGATAATTTCGGTAGCCTTAAAGCAGCATTTTGCGTCCTTTTCT
>KN895271.1:0-12382 GCA_000934455.1 Apostichopus parvimensis
GGGGGGGGGGGGCACAAGTGAGACGGTACTTTTAGCAAGGGTCATGATTTTGAAAAACAATGCTTTCACTGTAAACAAAGAAAGCGGTCTTACCTCATAGGATTAAAAAATACAATGGATTTGAAAGATTGTATGTACTCTTTGAAATTCCTCTTGTGACCTACAAGAGTAGACATGCTTTTACCCCCACCTCCTCCATCTCCAGCCTTGCCTTGCCCCCCCCCCCAAAAAAAATAGGAAAGAAAAAAGATATGTAAACAAAGAACATACTTCTTGAATGTTATCAGGAATTCCCATGTGTGGTATGTATACCATAGTGGATATAACAAGAAAAAGCCAGCGTGAATATTCATTTTCCTTTGTGCGATGATCAGCTCACAGAGGGAAGGAAATTGGCAAGAGAAGATGAAGGCAGTCATTAAATTTTATAGCTATTATCATCAACTCTTCTTTGTCTAACAACCAGTATCACTCTCTTCACTTCCCCCCTGGTATGTTTTGATTCTTTTTCACCCAATGTCAAGTTTACAAAAAAAAAATCAAATAAAGAATAATAAAACTAGCTATTAAAGCTCAGTATCAACAACACTACACGGCTGAAACAAAGCCGTTTGCTTGGCAATGTGTGTGTTGTGTGTGTGCTTGTGTCTACAAAGACTCACATTCTTGGCTGTTAGCCAGCATTTTTTTCCCGCCGAGCACTCTGTAGTTGGTCATTGTGAACTGAATGGTCATTGGTATTTTTCTGTTGGAAATTAGCTTCTTAATAATGGGGAATGGAATGTGTATAAACAGACATACATACTTTCCTAAATCTGGCTTTTGAAATTCTAAGCTAGCAGGGGATATCCTGCCTGAAATGTTAAAAAATGGATCAAGGAATTGCACATATTGTTGCTATTCTTTGTTTTCCCCTTGATGTTGTCTGTATTTATTTCTGTTTGTAGCTATGGGCTTTGTTAAGCTCTTTCTGAACTGATGGTGTTATAATATCTCAACTGTACAGTTAGGTACAAAATGGTGGATGTGTATTGTCTCAGTTTAATACAAAACCACAGAAAATAAATGTAGAGAACTTTCTGCTAGGTATTCAGGTCGTAAGCGACGTAAGAAACCTCCAGAGTGATTTGAAGAAAAATTTGAAAAGTGATCATTTAGCCTAATTCTCATAACTAAATAGTTATCAGTCCATAATCTAGACGTATTACTGTTGTGGTCAGTTTATCACCTCCTCCCCCTATACACGGACACATAGCATGTATTAAGTTCTATACTTAACCGTCAAGGGTTTGTGAGGAATAACCCTTTGGGTTTGGTTGTTTGTTCTTTTACTTGAATAGAATTTACGAGCTTTTATAACCTTTCAGATCGCTGTATAATTGACATACCATTGCTGTTAAGTTTGGTGTTATTGAGTTAAAGCAGGGCTTTGATTCCTTGCCAAAGGCAAAATGAACCCATTGCTTTATGGAGAGAGTGTTTGTGTGTGATTGTGACTGTGTGTATGTGTATGTATATGATACCTTGACTTTTAAATGCGATAACTCAAAAAAGTAATTTTTGGATTACTTGCAATTCTTGGCGTGTAAATCCATCGTAGTAACATACAAGTACCCAAATTGTTTGTCACTGGAGTTCAAAGGTCATCTTAGGACACCAGAGATCAAAGTGGGAAAAATTTGTTGACATGATATCGCCCTAAAGTGAAGCAGGGCTGTACTTTCAAAGTTGATGTGTAGGTCCACCTTGGAGGGTAAAAGAAGTTTATTGTATCTCATGGAACTCAAAGGTCATTGGAGGAGGTCAACAGAGGTTAAAAGTGTGAAAAAGAATTGTAACCAGTTCAAATTCAAAATGTGAAACCTATATGAACTTCATATGAATTATGAGGATCCACCTCAGTGAGTACAAGAAAGGCATCGTTTTTGTAGAGGTCAAAAAGATCAAAGGTTGAATGCCTCGTAAACACATTTCCAAAAGAAAAGCTTGGATTAACTCCATACTTGACATATCTGTTCATCATCTGGAAGCATACATGTGCAGAACGTCTGTAGCGAGAGGCACGGGAAATGTCTTTTCGACAAGCTTTTAAACCCTCGACGACTCAAGATTGCATCGAACTTGCTCAATTACCAGCCTACATTTCTCTTCACTATCATAAGAGAATAAACAGTCGTCCATGATCTTGCCCGAGAGCTGTTTCTCGGCTCGTTCATTCCTCTCACATCGCCCTGAGCCCTTCCTAAGCTACTGTTGCTTCTTTGCAGTTTTTCCTTGAAAATCTCCAATGAAGCCGCTTGTCAAATCTGACGAAACGCTCGGGCAGCATTTGGATGTCTCTCATCCAGTAGTGATGTTTGTCTTCTCCAATGTTAAGAGGCAGCAGGCTATCATCCTCTCATATCTCTTTTCCCCTGTAAGCAATTTTTATTTTCTAATATCCCCCCCCCCCACCTCCCAAGGGTTTTCTTGGCGGTTGGACATTTCTCTCCATACCGAAATAAAAGAAAAGAAAAAGCTTGTTGTGAATTGCAAAACATTAAAAGCTAATATAAAATGGAAGAAAGTGTGAAAATAAAATATTTCTAATGCTGAGGTGGTCTTTACTCTCTGACCTACATCTCTCTATCTCTAAAGCAGTTCTGTGGTATTTTTAGCACTAAGATTGGTTTGATAAAAAACAAAAATTATAAATAAAGATAGATTGACTGAAGCCGACAACAACATCAGTATAGTTGACTAAAACCTCGTTTACTTTTTCCTATCTTTCCCACTTTTCTTTTTAGTCCTCCATCAAGGGAATTCAGATGGGCGGAGTCGACATCATCTCGATCACAGACAACACCCCGGTTCCCCATAACGGAAGTAGACCAAGGAAGGCCAAGAGGCTATGAGGAGGAAGAGGAAGAGGAGGAGGCAGGTGATAGCAACAGGGAGAAGGAACCATGGGCAGAATCTATAGACTCATCCAATGGTGCTAGCGTCCTTTGTTGCGCCATCATTGGGGTCTGTGGCAGAAGTGTTTTACAGTGTAAATACTAATGGTACCAGAGCCCATTTGACAGGTTACAAGTAAATTCCATACTCTACATGCTCAGTTTTTTTAACACATTCTAAGTTTCCATGGTGATTAGTATGTGACTGGAAATCTTTCGTACATACGGGTCAAAATGTCGGAGGACAGCTGCGAAGGAGGCATAAAATCTGGTTCTTGGGAAGCCATCTTGGTATCAGAAATAATAATATAGCAATGTCTGAGGGACAATTATTGATAATGGAATAGAATCTTTAATTACTTGTTCAATAAAACATTCATTTGGTGTAGAACTCTGGGAGTGTGTCTTTAGTGTGATCGATTTTGATGTTATTTCTAGTCAAACTTTCGCTAAAATTTGCAGATTAAAACCCAAAAAGGTTGCTTCCCCTTTGAGTATTTCTCTTTAAATTGCTATGTAAGAAATGGTCCAATTAGGTCGAGGTAATCATAAGTTGTGTTTTCTGATCAAGGTATCCACTGCCAGAGAGAGAAAAAAATGCTACAAAAAGATGTTCCCATCAGCATATTGAGGGTTTAAACTAAAGAGACCATCATGGCAAATGCAAGCTGTGATGTATAACAGGTTGTACTACAGTACTCATTACATTAGAGCACAGAAGATTCTTTATGCCAGTATCCTCAACACTAGCACGGCAAGCTTATGCGCATAAAATGGCTACGCAGCCAAAAATAAACTCATTTCTAAACCCCCGTACAAGGCCTCTTGTTTACGAGACCTTAAAGCTGTTAAATGTTTAATATCATTGTAGTTCCTACCAGCCTCTTTTCCACTGTTTGAAAAATTTCTCATCCAAAATTGGTGACGTGAGTTACGGTGAAGGTTGTTGGCTGACAAAAAAAAGGGAAAAGGGAAAAAAGGGGGAAAGATAGGCATAAAATTACTGGAATATTAGGCTAGCTTAGGCTATTGGAATTAGAGTCGTGGGTATTATTACATCCTTAACAGATTATTACAGACACTACGCATTAAATCAAGGGTAAAAAAAATAGAAAATCTTGTAAAAGCAAAAGGAAAAGCAATTGTTGGTTGGAACAACCATTGTCTTTTCATTATTTTTGTACCTTTTACATATCTGAAGTAAAGTAAACCCATCAGTGGGCAAGCACAAGCTCTAGTGTCTTTGAGATTTACCTTTGCAAATGTCATTCAATTCTACAATTATTTATTTTGATTGAGAAATCACTTTTTGTTCTTCCTCTAAGCTTCCAGTTCCCCCACGCCTCTCTCTACTTGTTGCTGCAAAATATTTGTGAAAACGTCCCCAGCTGTTGTCATCTAAACAGGCATGTGTCATCTGATTTAGAGGCAGTTTCAATTAGAAGTTAAAAGTCCCATATTTTGGTTTGGGATATAACAGACTTTGAGAAACTACACAGCGGTATGGTGAAGGGTAAAATTGTGAAATTGTGACAAGTATTCCTGCCATAGTTTAAACAGAAAAGACTGATTTTTGTAGGGTTTTAATTCTACATAGGGAGTCCTCCTGTACAGTGGTACACCTGGTGATGGTGCATTGTAAATAAGAAAGAAAATTATGTTATTGACCCTCAAGGTATGTCACCATGGAAACGTAGCAAAGTATTGTGGGTGTTTAGCAATTCCTGGAAATATCTAGAATTTTAGGGCAATGGATAGAGATCGGTGTGTCTTAGTGAGGAAATATGTAACTCGGAGAAGAGGATGGGATTGGACTAGAAGATAAATGTCTTCAGGCCTCCAAAATGATAAATGAACATTTTCAAACATTTAATCTCTGAAACATGGAGACATTTAGGTGGGTGTACTTCATTATTGCAAGGAGTTTTCTGTGTGGTTATAAAGATTTAAATACCTGTGTAAAGATAGTCAAAACATTAAAGACTTTTCAAGACTGAAAAATACGTATTCATGATAACAGGCATGTGCAGCAGATTGCCATTTGTCTTTGTAGAGTACTTTTATGATATGCTTCAAAACGCTTGTACTGACAGTGTGACTAATCCTATAAAGGTTCTAAGCTGTTCATACTCTTTATTGGAACTATTGTATAGCATGACATGAAAGTTTGGTATCATCCAGAGGTATCTAGCTTTGGAAATTGTCCTGCATTGCTGCAGGTTGGTAAAAGGTAACATGCATATGCATTGTTGATTGATTATGCATAATCATTTATTAGATGAAGGTATTTATGCATATTATTTTATATTGGACCCTTTATTACACACAGCCAGTTGGGACAGTTTTCTAATGCTAATACCACTCTATACTGTCTTCCCATAGCATGCTCCTAATCAATCGTACTGACAGTATGAACAGTTTCTAACTCTTATCTGATATTAAACAACATATTCAACTGCTTTGAAGCAGAACATGTAAGTACAGTATAGAAATAGAATTGTCCCAACTGGGTGCATTGCAGCAGCTCGTAATGTGTGGTATTTTAATACACATTTTGTAGAGGTTATCTTGTCATTGTCACAAATCATTATGACTACATTTAAGCTACTACAATAGTGGAATTGAGAAGAAGAAGAATAAAGAAAGAAAGCATGAATACAAAATACAAGAGAAATTGTCAAAATTAATTTCAGTAGTATTTTTGGAGTGTCTTTTACAAAAGTTTGAGTCTGTGATTTTGCTCGTTCAAGTCCTTAATGTTTTGAAAAGTTGAAACTGTAGACTTAACGTCGCAGTTTATCAGCGCTACGGTACCGTCCTTTAAAGGCATAAAAAAACCAGTTAGATTCTGCTAGTTAAGTATCAATGAATCGTTCAAGCTTCCCTGTGTAAATGACCCTATGGAGCGAGAGAAGTCATTCATCGTTCGTTCGAGGCAAAGGAGATGGATATTCACCGAGCGAGATGTTGCTTTTAGTGGTACCGCCTGCCGTGCTTTCTGTGGTTGTCGTGTTAAGTGTGATTTTATGGTACTCTTCACACACAACCACAGGAAGTTTGGCATCGTGGTGAGATTCATCCCCGGAGCAGCAGGGAGGCGCTACTTCATACTGGAAATCCAACAGAGTCTGTGAAAGTAATAGCTTTGTATTTTTAACAGAAGACAGGCTTCCGGGAGTATAGGCAACCACTGTACAGAAATGACTGTGACATGGATGGAATTGAAAGTGCAGGGGAAGTGTGAGATGAAACAAATCAGTTTTAATATCGCATAGAAAGAAACGTCGATTAGCAATATGAAGAACAAATATAAACTAATAATCATTTTCTCTTCTAGTAAAATGAATCATGAACAATGTATACAAAAAGCTTGTTTGTGGGAAGAGGTGGGGGGGGGGGGTACAGGGGAAGAGGTTTTTTTTTATTGAAGGTGTTTTTCAATGGCTTCGAATAATTATTGAATGAGGAACCAAATTTATACCAGCCAAGGTAATCATTACAGACGATCCCAAGACAAATCATGTTAATGAAGTCATTGCATGTAGACTATATATTCTGACTGATATCAGTATTTGGTGAGCAACTCAACTTGATAAATATTTACAGTTTATCACAGCTTTGATCAGTCTAGGATTTAACAAAAACCAAATTTTCACTCCTATCTTGCTCTGTTATGTTCATTATTCATATTCATTATAGTTTTCAGAATTACAAAGAAATGACTAAGAGTTATCTGATATTGGAACAAAAGTGAGAAAAAAATAACGAAAAATTTTGAATGTGTAAATAATTTTTTGACACTGAAGAAAATGGCGGTGCTTGATTTGAAGCTACGATAGTGAAAGAAACTTTCCTCTCATGGGAGCAGTCTTGAGGTTGAGACATTCAGAGTTTAGCAAACTTAGTAAACTAAATAATTCCAACACTACAGCTTGCTTAAAATTCATACTAAGTATATAGGTCCACCTGATTGAGCGTAAGAATCAGTGTTAACTTGGGTGGAGGTCAAATGTCATGTGAGGTCAAATACAGGTCAATTGTTTCAAATTTGGTTAATGCTGTAGCCAGATAGCTTGGGTGAATGTCATAATTTCATTACATAAATATGAAAGCACTTTCAGGTGTGACATGGTCTTCATCAAAGATTGTTGAATTTTGTCATAGTTTGTTCTGAAGTTTGTTTAAATGTATATATCTGTTTCAGAAAGTTGATTTTCTGATTTGAGGGGAACTTTAGCAACCATGTCACATACAAAAACATTATCTCATGTGTTCTCAAACAGAGGTCACAGGTAACCGATTGATGTTTGATTTAGTAGATGATATTAGGGCTGAGTGAGTTGGGCAAGAAACAAGCCCCTATTATATTTGGTGGAGGTCAATGCTCATTTGAGGTCAAGCGTGAATATATTGAAAAGATGAAAATTTAAGGCATCATAACTCTGGAGAAAGTGAGGACATGCATAGATTGGCCATGTTGTGAGGTGCAACAAGAATTTTAACCTCGGTGTTTGACGGAGGCCAAAGGTCAAAAGACCTCTACAGTATATACTGTGGGCTGAAATGTCTGTCAGATATACCAGGAGTTGAAAGCTCTTTGATATCTCAAGAACCTAACTCGATTTCATAAATTTGTAATAAACTTTGTGGTTTCATGTGTGACATTCACTGAGCAAGGGAGGTTTCGTGAAGGTTTGGTACCATCAAGCCACAGCTGTTTGGGTCAGCTGACTTCACCCTAAATGGTCCCTGTAGGTGGAGCAGGCATTAGTATCTTAACTACTCTACCTGTTTTCTCTTTTCTACATTGCCCAAAATAAAGTAAACAAACATCCCAGTATAGAAATGAAAAAAAAAAATCCTCAAGTGTTCATGCCATATTGACCTGAGTAAGGTGCATCTACGCAATGCAGGATATTAAATACCTCCTCATTCATACATGCGCCATTACGTTGATACCTTCAGATCACAACTTAGAAGTGAATTAACAATCTGGAAAATCGCAGAGTGTTTACATCTGATGAGGATGTCGTCGAGGCCGGTAGCCAGGCCGAGGCATAAGGATGTTGTGCTCCCCTCCTATACCCCCACCCTCCCCTTGTAGTTTACAGTGTTCCCGGCCCGGTGTACAATTAACTTCACAAGTTACAGGAGTCGTGAGTAATGTCCCCCTGCAATGTTGGCTCCTCTACAAATCGGAGTTCATGGCTTCAGGCCTGATATCGTAGCCTGATCTGATGATCCTAGAGCTGTCTCTATCTGATCCCAGAGATCAACGGCTCTGTATGATCCAGCATTATAGCGCCCTCACTCCAGGCTGTCAACACTACCCATATGGCCCCGGTGACATTTTGAAGTGGTCAATCGTCAAGGAGAAGCAACTCGTGCCTCGGATATGACATTAATAAACGATATCATTAAATATTTCATGATGTCATTAATTGATATTTATGATATCATTAATTAAGTAATTACTGATATCATTAAGTATTGAAATTAAAAGTAAAACGGTTTGCCATATTATGCCCTAGATCGAAATTATAAATAGCGCCGTATAATCATCGCACGGCAGCTTCAATCCAAAGCTCTTATGCACACGTCACACTGATTCATTTCTTTCGTTACTCAGTGTTATCGTATTGTAAAGTTTAATGCTCAATAGCGTCCCTTACCATTGAGTTAGTTGCCTTTTGTTTCATTGTTTGATTTTTGGTCAGAGGAAATAAACAGCTATTGGAAAATGAACAGCTTGTAAACGGCATTTGGGTTCATTGTAGGGTTAATGTCAGTGTAGGGCGTTTTGGGAGTGTTAACATCATTGATTCAGCCTCCATCAATGTAGGTGTTTCATGCAAGCTTAGCTGTAAGCCAGTGTGTGTTTCGCAATGAAATAACAATCGGCGAGGAAGGTCAATTGTGGCATTAATCCCAGCGAATTTTGATGTCGCGTACTTGGATAACTTTCCACATAATTGCTTTGCCATTTTGGCGCTTTAAACGCCAAAAAAATGTCCAATTTGGCGTTTTTCAATTTTCATTGCCCGGAGGAAAACCTTGCTCACAGCCCACACGTCGGTAAAAGCAATGGATTTTTACGGCCACGTTTTACTTCCTCGTGTTCATCTAAGGGTTCACCCCAGTAGCGGAGCGTCCATACAGTCAGGGGGGGCGGATGCCCCCCCTGACGGACTCAAATGGACTGCTGGCGCCCTTTTCAGCTTTTTACCACTTTTTACTTATTTGCGATTATTGACTTTTTTATTGCGCTCTCATCTACCTATTGACATTTGTCACATTTTGTTGGTGTAATTTTCTGACAAAATGGCGATAACACCTATTTATTCTTCGTTTATCTGCAAATTAGCAAGGCCCGGAAAGGGTCATTTCCGGCGATCTAGAGTGTATCTTTACTCAAAAAATTTCTGTACGCTCCGCGCCAACTTATGGTGGCGCTCCGCTTAGATAGTGTCGAAAGCGCCCCTACAGACCATTCTCGCCCCCCCTTTCCAATACCCCTAGCTCCGCCACTGGTTCACCCCAATTGCAATGAACTGCGAATCCACACAATTTCTACCCATAAAAATAACAGCGATTACGTATTTGGCGTTTACTGATCTGATTAGTAAACACTATTATGCACGATCCACGCTTTGTCCCACAAAATACTGAATATTTTGATCATAACCCTCAAATGTCGGGGAACAAATTTAATTGGATGGTCAAAGAAAGAAAATAGAAATTTCACCAATTTCTAGGCTAACATTTTGGCGCGAACACTTGTTACCTAGTAGCTAACCATAGGGAATTCTGGATTTTAAAAGGAGAGGATGAACTTCCCTTATGTCGTTGAAGTTGACACACATGTAGGGCGTATGGGGATCCTCCCCTCCACCCCCCCCCCGGTGGGGGTCAGAAAGAGGGTGTACCCTCTCCCGTACACACGCGCCTTCGATCCACCGCTTCACTATCATTTGGTATGGGCCGGCTTATAGTGGTCACAACGTCCCAATGTAATTAAATGTATGTATAGCTAAACGGACCATAAACTGAGAAAGTTTATAAGTGTTGCTTTGCTTAATTATTGCGGGCTAAAGCTTACTCCTGTGTACACCAGCCTAGGGACCGCGTATCGCGATAAGTAACACATACTCTGTAACCTATGCAACGACGGTCGATCTTATACCAGCTAGTGGATATAGTGATTCTCCCATCCCTGTACAGTCTAAAATTCATATTTTAATTAAGATCGGTGACTGTGGTAGCATCACAAAATAATGTTTTCTCTTTTTGTGACGAAGTTTGCTTTGTGTAGTTGTTGTTGTATCACGCAATCGTCTGACACAGCTGTGTAATTCTTTGTTCAAATATAAACAGATTGCATCATACATGAAGCATTGCGCGTAATGACCGATGGTGTGTCGTCAGTTCATCATCACGGTCACGTGCAGTTTAAATGGCATGATGGGTCATGTGGTAATCCGTCCAGCGATTAGTTTGGAATCAAAGTCTGCTACCTGGTAACGGGGTAACTACGCGATTTATTAAAAAAACAGTAGTAAACTAATATTACTCACTGATGTTATTGGTCTGTTTCGTAGTAGGCTACCCTCGAAGGAAACTGAAAGCGTTTAACGCCACTACTCATGTACTAAATTACTCTTAAACTGACTCGCAAAGCCGTGATCGGCATCAAATTTGGGCACAAATAATTTAGCCTTATAACTGTTTAACCTCATATTCCTTGTGTTTGATGTAATTTTCTTGGGTGGAACTGAATTCTCTACAGATCGACATGCTTTCGTGCGCAGGTACCCTGTATGACGTTTATGCTTGTGACCTATGACGTCATACCTTCGATAAACACCCCTCCTCACTCTAGGCAGGAGAGTTATTACCATGACTGCCTTGAGAGAAAATTAAATCAACAGATAAGTTTGGATAAAGATAAAGGGCTGCATATAAATTACAAACACAAGAGTATCGTTAAACTGCTCCAATTGTATTTAAATTAAGCCGCTCGGGTAATCAGGTCAAGTAAGCACGTCAACAGCATAGATAAAATTATAGGCCAGGAACTGTCACGTCGATCATAAAGAAAATATCGACGTATTCCCTTATCGCTAAGGATTCTTTTCTTGCTTACATCGAATTCGTCGATTTTTATAGATAACAACGGTGGATATAATTTCTTTTCGTCGTCTGCTCCTCCGTATTGTTTACATTTATGATAATGGCTAACTGATACACATCCTTTCAACCTTACTGCGACGTTCCTGACGTAATCCGATCCGACTTACAACAGGTGATAGTGTTCACACGATTTGAGGAGTTCATCCTTCATAGATCATTATTTATCTGTACTATATAGTTAAATCGGTGAACTGTAGTTATTTAAGACACCGTTTATGTTGGGGATAAACAGTACGTAGATCACTAGCTAATATCACCAATTAGTGTAAATAAAAAGGGTCTAATTTAGTTCCAATGTCCCCATTTCTCTCCCACAGAATGTGCATGAATATCCTGGATCGAGCACTACCCACCCACGTCCACCCTCACCCTCCCACCTACACCCTTACCCAACATGGCACTTTAACTAGGTCCTCCTCTCAACTTCTGCAAGTCCTTTCCAGCCTCGGTTGCGGAAGTAAACAAAACATAAGTCAGTTACTTAGCTCTATTGCTAAAAATATTTTTATTTCATATGCTTAATTAACTAACCATGCCAAATATATGAATATAGCCAAGTGGTAGAAACGAACAAATGAACACGAATACCAAGCGTGCCATATGACAACTCTTGCGGAACGGCACAGGAAGTCGGTGTCAACTTTAGCATGACGTGTGCTAAGGCAGGATGACGACAAAATTCGTAAGTTAAACAAATGTAAGAATCAAAAGGCATTTGCTCGCCTGTCTCTAACGTATGGGGATATAGCTCAGTGGTAGAGCATTCGACTGCAGATCGAGAGGTCCCTGGTTCAAATCCGGGTGTCCCCTATCTTTTTTATACTTTCTTTTTCTGTGGTAGAAGGGGAAACGTGTATTTCATAGCCGAGTTAATTAGTTCACATTGTTAGAATAGGTTAGTTTCGTATTGGATTGCCAGAAGGCGCTTCAGAACGGTTCTGATACATAATAATAATAATGTGTGTAATGTTGTAGCGTTCAAGGTAAACGTGCAGTATTGAAGAATAAATCGTGTTTGTGACAATTGATTTAAAAGTTTTCTAATGTCATAAATATAAAGGATATAATGTCAGAAGAAAACCAAAATATGTAATATAGTTAATTAGATTATCTCGGTATTTCCTCAAGTGTATTATTGACTAACACACTGGAACGAGGTGCAGCCTATTGGACATGATTTTCGTTTGCTTTTCTGGGGGCAAAGTCGGGGACGGGGTGGGGGTAAGGGGGGGGGGAATTCATGAACTTGTTGTTGG
>KN895277.1:0-19027 GCA_000934455.1 Apostichopus parvimensis
GGTAAACAAAACTGAGATATAGCACCAAATGGTGGAAAAAAGCCACAAGCTGGACTTACCCTACTCCCACACACGAGTAAATCCAGCTCCTCGGGAGTGAACCAAAACGTCAGAGAGGAATCGTTGGTGACCATGTCAAAACCGAGTTTAAACTCTCTGAACTGGCATTCGATGTGTTTGTTAAGGAGGAAATCAGTGTATAAATCTACAAATTCCTGTGATGCGAAAACAGAGAGGATGAACATGAAACATTTTGTATTTAAAAGAAGGAACAGACACTATAGAACATTTCTGTAAAAGATTGCAGCCATTTCTTTTTGCTTCTTTCAAATCAGAAAGCTGCAAGGAGGGATAACTAGTAACTACCAACAGCAACTTGACTCAATCCTTGTGAATAAGCAAAACTTAACAACAAAAAATTGACTGGGAAGTTATATTCAAATTTTGAAAAGAGGAAGAGATTATAGACTGATATGGGATTTAAATCAATTCAATTTCCAGAAGGGAAATCCTATTGAGCTATCCATTTCATACTGAGTGTGGGAGAGGGAGGAGGGAAGGGGAGGGGTGCGATGGTTTGATACCTAGTTACAACATATGCAAGAACTGAACATGGAACTGATTGACAAACCAAACAAAGTAATTTTTAATGAGGATTGCAAGAGATGGGGACCTCTGGATGTAAGAACCGCTGTTGAAATCATCATGATGCTAGTAATGGTTTAGGTTAACCAAATAATTCCACATCTGTGGTTACAAGAGATATTTCACAGTGGCACAAATAAAGAGGTATAACTACAACTAGTATAAACAGAAGATGTGAAAATGGAAACGACTGCATCATTTAGTAATATTACAACATGCTGACTATCCCACACACTTATGTTGAGATCTATATATAAAGTCGCTTTCCAGATGTTGCTGCTGCTTATCATATACACCAACAGGTTGACATCTTTATGCAACAGGCTGACATCCTTGCACAACATGGTGGCACAATTTTATATCTCCAGCTGTCTCCTATACTGTAAGAGAGAAGTCTTCATTACCTGTCTGTTGCTATTATTAACCACTACAATGTAAGATAGTGCAAAGACAGCAATCTTCATTACCTGTCTATTGCTATTATTAACCACTACAATGTAAGATAGTGCAAAGACAGCAATCTTCATTACCTGTCTGTTGCTATTATTAACCACTATAATGTAAGATAGTGCAAAGAAAACAATCTTTATTACCTGTCTGTTGCTATTATTAACCATTATACTGTAAGATAGTGCAAAGACAGCAATCTTCTTTCCTGTCTGTTGCTATTATTAACCACTATAATGTAAGATAGTGCAAAGACAGCAATCTTTATTACCTATTTACCTGTCTGTTGCTATTATTAACCATTATACTGTAAGATAGTGCAAAGACAGCAATCTTCATTACCTGTCTGTTGCTAGTAATATAAACCACTATAATGTAAGATAGTGCAAAGACAGCAATCTTCATTACCTGTCTGTTGTTATTATTAACCACTGTAATGTAAGATAGTGCAAAGACGGCAATCTTAATTACCTGTCTGTTGTTATTAGTAACCACTATAATGTAAGATAGTGCAAAGACAGCAATCTTCATTACCTGTCTGTTGTTATTATTAACTACTATAATGTAAGATAGTACAAAGACAGCAATCTTCATTACCTGTCTGTTGCTATTAATATAAACCACTATAATGTAAGATAGTGCAAAGACAGCAATCTTCATTACCTATTTACCTGTCTGTTGCTATTATTAACCACTATACTGTAAGATAGTACAAAGACAGCAATCTTCATTACCTGTCTGTTGCTATTATTAACCACTATAATGTAAGATAGTGCAAAGACAGCAATCTTCATTACCTGTCTGTTGTTATTATTAACCATTATAATGAAAGATAGTACAAAGACAGCAATCTTCATTACCTGTCTGTTGTTATTATTAACCACTATAATGTAAGATAGTGCAAAGACAGCAATCTTCATTACCTGTCTGTTGTTATTATTAACCACTATAATGTAAGATAGTGAAAGACAGCAATCTTCATTACCTGTCTGTTGTTATTATTAACCATTATAATGAAAGATAGTACAAAGACAGCAATCTTCATACCTGTCTGTTGCTATTATTAACCACTATAATGTAAGATAGTGCAAAGACAGCAATCTTCATTACCTGTCTGTTGCTATTAATGTAAACCACTATAATGTAAGATAGTGCAAAGACAGCAATCTTCATTACCTGTCTGTTGTTATTATTAACCACTATAATGTAAGATAGTGCAAAGACAGCAATCTTCATTACCTGTCTGTTGTTATTATTAACCACTGTAATGTAAGATAGTGCAAAGAAAACAAACTTCATTACCTGTCTGTTGTTATTATTAACCACCACATTTTCCCCATCTCTCTTCAAGTTGTGGGTCTCCATGGCGCCAAACACGTCCGTGTAACTGATCTGAAAGTTCAGTAGAAAGGTCTCCTCAACGTTGCCATCGAAGTCAAGAACCGATTGCAGACTCTGATGAAGAACCTACAAATGTAATGAAAGGAAAAAAACCATCTTCAAGAGAGACTGGAAGCGAAGGATTGTGAGAACAACGAAAACAAGACCATATGAATCATCCATGACATCGGTGGGCTTCATTTCAAATATCTCGGTGTCCCTGTTACTTCGCATCACTGAAACACTTTTGGATTTAATTGCGTGACACATTTTTGTGCAAAAGACTACCCGATTGCTTGTACAGCAACGACTTATTACTCAGCACATGGAGACTTTGCAATCAACAATTTTGCACAAAACAAAATTAATTCAAATGCCAATATTATCTCGGTGTGTTCTAATACGCAATGGCAGAGAAACTCTTCCCTTCGAGAAACAAATGATCATCCTACCATCCCAACCTCCTCTGCCTTTTCCTGCAAGACCCTTCCCCTGTCACAATTCTGAGATGACTCACCGGATTAACTCCGAACAGATCCTGAAATGTTCCTTTCCTTCCCATCAGCTTGCGGTATAAAACCATCGGGAAGTTGGCGTCCAAGATGACGTTGTTGTAGATGGCCAACCCTAGGATGATGCCGATTAGTTTGAACTGGCGATCCGTCTCGAAGGAGTTTGCGTTGAACCAGTAGCATCCCGTGGCATCGTTGAAGACGAACATGCCTGGGAAATGAACAGGAGGAGGTGCTAATTGGTAGCCGAATCATGTACACTGTTGTCGAAGAGAAATGTTCACCCACGCAGACATGTATACAAAATGGGTTAGGATATGGATTTACGACGGAACACATGCAGAATGAAGACTCGTCTTCCCTTCTATATGTATAAATTATATAAATACAAATCAAATTCAAAGGCCAGAAATTTTACTTCCACATTACATTGTCTTCATTGTGATTTAACATTACATGGATTTAGTAATTTCAACAAAAAAAAAAAAATTAAACAAACAAACTTGTGTAACACTTTACTACCGTACAAACTTGTGTAACACTATACTACGGTAAAAAAACTTTTGTAACACTTTACTACCACTCAAACTTGTGTAACACTTTACTACCGTACAAACTTGTGTAACACTTTACTACCGTACAAACTTGTGTAACACTTTACTACTGTACAAACTTGTGTAACACTTTACTACCCTACAAACTTGTGTAACACTCTACTACCGCACAAACTTGTGTAACACTTTGCTACCGTACAAACTTGTGTAACACTTTACTACCGTACAAACTTGTGTAACACTTTACTACCGTACAAATTTGTGTAACACTTTACTACTGACAAGATACTACCTATCTGTACTTTCAAATTAAAGTATACTCGTTAACATTCGTAGACCCGTTCGGCAGACACACGCTGCTATGGCCAGCAAAGTGGTGTTCTCAGAATGCAAGTTTGCCTACCTATATCGGGATTGAAAATCTCCTCCACGATCAGCTGAAAGAATTCTTTAGAGACACCTCCTTCGTCTACACCCTGTTCCCCTTCAAACTCGACATATAGCTGCTTCTTAAGATCCGTTGGGTTCTCCATGGCAACCAGTTCCAGCTGGACCAAGACAAATGATATGGACACAACCAACAATTAGACATTATCTAGCATGATATTTCTTTCACCTTCAAGTACAGTCATCTGTGTTTTTTTCTTCTAAATTTTACTTTTCCATTAAAGCAAAATAAGCAGTTCTGCTTTACTGAACATAAAATTGTTGAATGACCATCCCATTGCTTAAACGGATACACTGGTGGCTCAAGTTGATCGCTAAGCAAAATTGAAAATTTCCCGAATCAATAGCCGAAGAACCACATCCTCATAGCATTTCATTGTATTACGAAGATATGAATTTTTCAAATTTCATGATATTGCAATCTGGCAACAGCAGAATTGGTTGATGACATCAGGGCAATTCAGCTCAAAATGTCTTTGTTTTAATATATAATTTTGTCAATAAGTAATCCACAGAGGAAAAAGAAAACTTGATTCTTAGACAGCTCTACTGAAGGAAACATTCCAAATGTATCACATTTCATGGATATAACTAAACAAGAAGATTATGAAAACCTAAGTAAAGCCTTTGAAGAGCATTTGCCCAGACGACATCACCGAGGCCCGTACTGTGGTCCAACTTCCTGGAGTACTTGAAGGTTTTTACGCAGTTAAACTAGGTTGCATTCAATCAACCTTATCTCTGTTGGGGTTAAGATATTGAATCTAAGTTTTACATTGTTTGCCACCATAAAATCCTTTTTATTGCCCCTTTGCAAAAACTATTACTTTTATATTATGTATAAACAAATGTGGGGCAACCCCCCCCCCCCAAAAAAAAAGTACATAATGCAATGCATACAAGTTTTACATTGTTTGCCACCATAAAATCCTTATTACCCCTTTGCAAAACTATTACTTTTATAATTATGTACAAACACATGTGGGGTAACCCCCTCAAATAAGTACATACTGCAATGCACATAAATCACACTTAAGTGATATCACTGACCAACTTTTGAAAGTTCGTTTAAAAATCGGATCTAGCCACTGTAGAGTCTGCAACAATCTAGACAACAGGAAATACAGGGACCTGTATACTATTCAAAAAAAAAAAAATCAAAGATACAGTTAGATTGCGGTGAGTGTCAAAATTAATGGTTTTAAGAACAACATGCATTCTTTGGAATTAATATAGACATATAGAGTAAAAGGACAATGGTCCTGATATATCATAAATTTTACTGCCTTTATCAAACAAACGATACTGAAACCACGCAAAACAATAAAGCATTGTCCTCTCCTGACGAATAAACTGACGATTTATGCTCTGTCCTTGGCACTCTATTCTCTACAGCAGGGTTGTCCAACCTACGGCCCGCGGGCCACAGTCCGGCCCGCCGAAGGGTTGCGTCCGGCCCGCCAGAGATGCTCTACGGTGCGAAATTTTAGTGAGCAGATTTTTTGATAACAATTTGAAGCTATATAATCAATCATTCGAACCTTCTGGGTCCAAAAAACTGCATACAGGTCAGTTTGTGTGACACTCTCTCAGCGGAGGGGGGGGGGGGCGGCTGGACTTTATTCATCTGTTTTATCAGGAAGGAAAATAAATCAGTGCGCTCCCCGGCAGTACTCACATTTTGTTGCCTTGGGCTTCGCGCGAATAATCGAGCGTAGGGTTCATGCGGCCCCCTCCTTCATCATCATCATTCCATGTGGCCCTCCTCTGCAAAAGGTTGGACAACCCTGCTCTACAGCATTATAACTCTGTATGAGTGAGGTACTGTACAGTACGTACAGTAGCATACTCCTTCAATGTGAGGGGAGCTTATTCATTACCAATGTCCCTATCACACCTGTAGTTAAATCATGACGGTAGAGGTGTGCTTCTCCTTTCGACCAGAAAGCCAGTTTGGCTCTGTGATTCCTTGCCATTACAATGCCCTCAAAATTCCAAATAATGATCTGACTAATGTAGAACAAGTGAGTTAAATTTGTCTGAGAATTCAGTGAGAAACAGAAGAGATTCATAAAGATTTCCAGCTCATTTTCTTTAGCACTCTGTTATGGGCATAAACCATGTCATTCATTAGTAAGGATTTCACACATTATAGAATTTTTATTCCAAAATGTTTCAATGTCCAGAAAGAACAGTCTTCTGGTGTGGCATATAGACACATAGATGTATGAATAAAAGGTCATTTTGTTTTACCAATTTTGAGCTAGCAAATCCCTCTTATAATTTGTATGAATGAATGAGAGTTACACGGCATTGCTTTATACACTGTAAATTATTTTCACAACCTATTGCCAGCAAAAGTCAATCAAGTATAAATCACAGAGAAAATGGCAGCATTTTGAGACCAATTGAGATAACCTGTTGACCCCTTGAAGCTGAGAGGGTAAACACTGATAAGAATGTTTAAGTGCAGTTTAAAAGCAAGAATATGAACTCTCTGAAGCTGACTTCGTTTCCTGGATGACTGTATGATTTCTTGAAGACCTAACGAGCCCCTTCACAAGACTAAACTGAACTGAATTTGACCTATGTTCACCAAAAGAAAATCATAGCATTGAAGAATTCAAAGATTCATGGTAACTTGAATTTTGGAGTTATCAAATATATAAAAGGTTTTCAGACCTTGACACCTGTTGACCTCATGTGAACTTTGACCTCTACCTTTTTCAATAGGGTTTTTGTACTCACCAAGCTGCATCTACATACGCAGTATAAAGTTCAAGACAGATGTACTTCTTGAGTTATCCTGTTTACAAATTTTTCAGACTTTGACCTCTGTTGACCCCAAATGACCATTGAACTTTACAATAAAACTACAGGGTTCTGTGTACTGCATATGACGGATCCACATACCAAGTATGAAGTTAATCCACAGAGAACTTTTTGAGTTACCGTGTCTACAAGCAAGTGCACATACTAACAAACACACCCCGCCATAACCATCGCATAGATTTCTTCTGCCTTCGAATTAGGACTCAAAAGATGAACGGATACGCCCAACCTTGGCTAGGTACTTACTTGAACTAAGGCGTCTTCTACCACTTGGTCACGTTTGACTTTGATTTTCAAGAACGGGTTATACTGTTCTCCTTGGATCAAACTGTTCAGTACTGTCATCCTCTGCTCCTCAAACATTCGGATTCTGTTATCGTAGAACAAGCCCATGCTCTTGGTGGAAGGAGTCAGGATGAACGGATAATTCAAGAAAGCAAAGGAATCCTGCTCCTCCGTTTTCTTATAATTGGTAAAGTCCCGATCGACCTCCAAATGGTCGCTCAGAGGTTCATTGTAAAAGTCTTCAAAGGGAATCAGCGGCTTGCGGCAGTCCAGCAGGTTAATTGCCAAATCCTTGGCTAAGGGGTCGTCTCGGACGTTTCCTGCCGTTTCGGTATCGGTCGCGTCCAACAGCTCTCGTAGCGAGCTCGTGCCCACCGAAGTCACCTCCAGCTCGCCGCCCATGATCGAGGCGTAGTACACAAGCTTCATCAACTTGGTGGCGCTCGTGACGTCCTCCGCCTCGTTTAGGGAACTGAGGTACGGCTCGATCTGCCGACTGAGTACTTTAAACGTGATCAACTGCTGCAGCCCCTCCAGTTTCTTCTTCAGGCTGGCCGCCGGGAAGCCGCTCCAGAATCGCGTCAACGACGCCTGCGCCTGGAGGGGCAGCAGCGACATGGTGTGGCAGATGCTCGGAAACGCCTTCTCCAAGTTCTCGGCGCTCTGGAGCATGTGATTTTCAAATATGATTAGGAAACAGTTCAGATAGCTGGCATTATGCTGGAACTCCTGGTGGAAACGTATGTCCACCTCCGCCATCTGCGACACAGATATGATGGCGTTGTGAAGCGCGTTCTCGATTCTGTCCTCGCCTAGACTGTACAGGCTCTTGTAGGTCCGTTGCACGGACTCGATGTCAACTTGCAAGTCCACTCTCGAGGATTTACATTTGCAGAGGGTCTCGTCCGCTTCCTTCTCGTCGCTGGTGGCCTGTCTGCGTTCCTTGTCGCTCAGCTTGGGCGCCTCGCTCTCCGCGGCCGATGCGCCCTCCTCTGGTGACTTCAGGAAGCTGACGTTGAGGGCCTGCCAGTTCGAGAACACTCGCCCAATGACTCTCACCAAGGGTGCAAAGTCCCCTATCTCCTTAGAGAAGTCGATCAGCTGCTGGACTTTCTCTTCTGTGAGAAATGAAATTTCTTCAAGGCCTGCGAGAAAGAAACAGGGGAAAAGTTTTGATGTGAAGAAGAAGAAGAAAATATTGTTGATACAATAAAACTTAGATTAGGGAACAGGATTGTCTACTGCTGACAGGTTATTGGTACTTTATTTCATTAAAGGTTAGTAAATAGTACACCACATTTTCAAACAGCTGTATAACATTCTTTATTGCTTAAAAAGAAGACACTCAATAAAGGTCGAGTCACAAACTGAAAGTGAAACTTAAGAAAGGAAAAAAGGTAGATGCATTTTGTCTGGGCGCTGCGCCCATTTCGAACTTGATATTGCTTCTCAGCACACCCTTTGAAAGTTCAGCGCCTGAAGATATTCAGAATTTTTTCATCCTACTCCCACATAGGATATTACGGCAAGGCCTCAACTTTTGATCCGGTGCTATTTCTGCTGTATAGAGCAGCTCAATTTGAAAGAGCAAGAAATTTCTTAAAAGGGGCTTACTGGCTCAAAATCCCGACCTCTTTTCAACCTCCAACCCTTTACCCTCTCCAAGTACAGTAATGTACAAATTTCAAAACCTTACTTGATGCTTTTGATTTAGAACTTTTCTCTTCCGGGGTCTCTGCAGCGTTCGAAGACGAGTCACTCGCATCTCCCACGTCCACAGACGATTTACGAAACTGCTTCGGCGGCAACACCTCGCAGAGCTTTGCCTTCCGATGGCAAAGCTCCAGGGCTTTGGCAGCTGCTTCGTCTCGGGAGAGAGGGTGATCTAACTTCTTGCTCGAGGCGCAGTTCTCGTTGCTGCACGAGGAATTCCCGCAACCATTGATAAGCTGATAGAAGAACTTCTCTATCATGGTGCGTGCCGCAGCACGCTTCCTGTCGAAGCAACGTAAAATAATAGAGAGTAAATCACTATATAAAAAGGTTTATGAATGAGTCCAAAATAGTTACAACATACTCTTGTTTTAGTCGAAAAGGACAAGTCAAATTAACTGTTCTTGCCAAAAAGACTGTAGCAGTGAAGGAAGTGATCAAATGCAGCGATTTAAATTTTATACCTTTGTTTTCGAATGTTCAATTAAGCAAGGACTAGAGATATGTAGAACGGCAGTAGCTCAGCAGAAGAAATAAGAAGATGTGAGAGGTGGATAATTCCAATTCTACTCCTTCTTATTTGCAACTGCAGTAGAACCAGAAAAACCCATCAGACTAACCACAAAAAACCAGCAAATAATTTATCGGCTATCCTATCACAAAATGCTACGCAGAATGCGGCAAACTGTTACACAAGTGCAAAGTTTGCTATAGAACGTGTATTCTTCAACATAGTCTTTCATATCTGTTTCTCCGCGTAACAACAGTTCAGTGACATCAGGTCGTGATAGGTCGTGTAGTGTGTGGCGGGCTTTAAGTTTACAAACAGAAACTACCTTCGAGTTCCTCAAACACCTAAGTTCCATGTTTTTATCAAACAACCAAGGATCTTTCTTCTTTTTTTTGCTTAAATACAGTATATCAATTTGAAATTGCACAGATATTTTATCAGCTGCAAACATCACACTTTGGAGGACAATGGATGCTGTTATTTTGCTTTGTTCAATTTTCTTTCTTTCTTTCAGTTTCATTTACCCTAAAAGTTTTTTTTATATACATATTTTCATGAATTTTCATGTTTTCTTAACTTGTGGGGCAGTATTCACTGTCTGTGTGTGTGCATGATATACTTTACGTGAAAAGGCTACTTTGTTCAATACAAACTTTTAATTCAGCTTTTCCAATCTTGAATTGAAGTACTGTACCGTTGATGAAAATGATAAGTAGCTGCAGTTACTTACATTTCTGATGGGGATTCTATGGCAACAGATTCCGTGGATGGGTCTTCACTGGAAAGGAGAATAAGAAAGGTTTGGCATGTACAGGAAGTTACCTTTCAACTTAATTTACCGAATCACAACATGCTGATACCTATTAGAGTGATTAGGACAATGTTGTTCATACTGTAGGTGTCAGTAGATCTTTAAAGTGCACACTGTACAAGTTAGTATGTACCACAGTAGATCCAATCCTTTATCATAAATACAGGTACTACCTATGCCTATAGGCTACATTGGTCTTAATAAGCCAAATATTGTTATCTCAAAAAATGGTAGTCTAAAAATGTAATGACCTATACCTAGAAATTGAAAGGAAATTCCTTCATATTCACAAACGTTGCTGCTATTCGCCCGGCAGCCAGGAGAATAACAATGTACTCTCCACTATTAATCCGGCAGTTAGCCAATCAGAGTTCATAGTTATAAGGTCCAGAATAACACAATTTCCATACCTGTTTCAATATGATCAATATTCACATTACATTCAGTTTGAAAACATCTAGGGTGAATGACATGTAGTTCTTTTAAAGAACTTCCAACAATTTTCTATCCAACAAAAGTACAAAAACACTTGGCTCTTTTGGGAGAACATAAGATCAACCATATCTACAATACAAAAGAATAAGGTGATGAGAATCAACTCTTCTAATTTTAGGTGCCATTTCAATAACTGCATATCTCATGTAGAGCTTTTGATTTACACATGCAAATAGAAGGTTATCAATTATATCTGTACTTTTTAAGTTTTTAAAATCTAGAAGTGCCAGGATATGTGTCTTTCATTTTCAAAATGCTATTCCATCTTTGCTGAGCTGCCGCAGGATTAAAGGCATTGAAGACTCGCCCCATACCGCGTGCCGCGCTCTGAAAAAGTTAACTTTCCGTTGCTTGCAAGTGAAGTTTTCTTCTTGTCACTACAAAATGCAGACAGTAATGAAACGTGATACCTTGTTATCTTTTATCTAGACCTGAGATGTCCAACGCTGCTATGTACACTGTGTTTTGGGTATTGACCGTAGCTGTATGCACTGACTGTACACTAGTGTCTAATTACGGACGGTAGCAAGCTGTGTGTGTATTTTCTGGGATCGATGGTGGTGTCTAACACTTCTGTTACACCTCATTTGAAACTAGGTCAGATTACGGGCATGAGACGTTTCTTCGTGCGAGAGTCTTCACACCCTTAAAGCAAACGGGTCATGTTATTTGCACGGCATTCAACATGCCATTCCATCTCTGGAACTTTGTCAATCAGGTGACTAACTGATACCTTTTCTTATTCGACAAACAGCCTAGGGAGGAGTATAAGGGTTAGTACTTATTTACCTGTCCGCCAGCAAAATGAGATGATGCATTTCCTTCTTCACCCTGCAGCGGAATAAATAGTGATGGAACTACAGGCCTAGACCTAGACCATATTTGCCCTGCATATTTGTTGGGCAAATAACATTGTGTGACTCTCTTGTCTATAAACTGCTTTGCGAATAGGCATGACCATTCCCAAACTATGCAAGTTAACATTAGACCAAGTATGGCTACTGTACATAGCCAAAGTAGCCTGGGCCTAACTGGGAATCTTGCCTAGGCATAGGCCAGTAATTTGATAGCCTAGGCCTAGCCTACTTTTTAAAGAATTCCGATGCAATCTAGTTTACCTAGAACTCCGAACTTGGATCGAACATCTAGACCTATGAACTGAGTTCGCCTAGCCTTGGTCTCGCCTACCTGAAAAGCTTCGAAGTGAAATTTTCTGAGTTCAAAAGGCCTACACATTTAGCCTAGGCCGAACGTTAGGTTATCGTTAGAAGTGGTGTTAGACTAACTATTGTGTAGGCTTGCCTAACATTAACAAACAACACTAACATAACAATCGTAAAACTGTAACGAAAAAGCCTAAGTTAGGCATAAATCTAATCTATCAAGTATTTATACGTACGTAGGTATTTCTTCACCCTTTTGCCCCTGGTCTTTGTCTTGTTTTCGCTTATTTGAAGTCATGTGCGCTCAACCACACAGTGGTTTTAGCTTCTATGATTCGAAAAGAATAACGCAGGCTATACTACATTGCTAGTGTACTTGCACCTTTCTCCGACAGAACCGTCAAAACAAATTTGGCAATAGCGTCAACGGAAGCTTAGAACGAACAGTCAAAACACTGTTAATGCTGAAACATGCAGTGGACAAGTCGACATTGCGCAAACTAATTGTCATAGACTCATAGTTATACTAAGTTATAACCTGACAATCCGCAATAAGGAGAATATATATAAAATATCTAACATTTCTAACGAAAGGTCCCCATTTTACCATGAAACTTCAAAGTTGCGAAAAGCAATTCTTTTCTGGTAGCCCGGCGCTTTCCACAATATTGTTTACTTGTTCTCGGTTTTGACCGTTACAAACATTATTTGGTGTTTGCACTAAGTTCGAACTAACAATTCTAGGCTTCCGTATTCTTCACTCCCACGCAGGTTTTCCAGACCATGCATGGGATTCTCTTCAGTGGTAAATACATGTATTTTATTATTTATTTTATTTAAACTTTATTAAATTGAGGGTGACTCGGTAATCCTGAGCTTATCTTTCCCGAGGCATGCTCAGTTACAAAGACAAATGAAGAATTGTACTTATATCAAACAAATGTTTGATTGGTCATTGCATGTGGAACGGAGGCAGCTGATCATTCAGTGGATGTCCACCCCACCACAATGTCCAGCCCCCAAGCAGTGGCGTCACCATGGGGGGAGGGCAAATTATAAGAAAAATACACCACGACGATTTTCGTATTCAGTGGTTGTAACAACACTTATGTGGCAACAGTGGCATCCTGTTACTCAATTAAAATACTTGTGATAAAACCAATATCGTGCCACAGAATTTAAAAGGTGTGTGGGTTGGAGACTCGATAGGTAGGTATTACGACGGAGGCCTGAACTTACATATGACCGTATGGAAGGTCCAGATGCGACTGAAGGATTCTAGGGGGGGGGGGTGTGGACCGTGAGGTCGTTGGAGCCAATTCCCATATAGGGGTCTAGAGGTCGTTCCCCAGAAAAATGGTGCATTCTGATGAAGGTCTTTAATTAGGAAATCCCTGTAACACTAGCATTATCTCGAGACCGTTTGAAATGAAATACTTCCTTCTTTGCTGTTTGAAAATAGTGTCGCTGATGAAAGAATTAATGTCGATTGTGTCCGCTAACTTCGAGTCATTTTTCCCGCGTAAAAGCAAAATGGGCTAATATGCTGCCGTGCTTATGTGAATGATATTTATATGTATATATATATGTTAAAATCGACTGGCACATAATAACGATAGCATTTTGGTAAAGTAATATAGCCCAGGCAGTAGAAAGCTCCACTGATTCTTTCAACATGAGTTTCTGGGTAGATAAGCATCGTCCAAAACTCCTTGGAAAGCTAGATTTCCACAAGGAACAGGCAGCAAAACTGAAGAAGCTTGTAAGTAAATAAAAGGGATCACCATAGGCTAATTGCTACAGCTACTGTAGGTCCTATTAGGCAGTAGGGGCCTAGGTTATACTAGTTAGGCCTTTTCTATTTCTAGCAGCTTATTCTACTTAACATGAACAATATAAATGAATGCAGTACATTTGGGAGGGGAAAATCAAACTACCTACCTTCCCTCGGAAGCAGTAAGGGGGAAAATACAAGTTTTAATTATTTTATGAAACAAGCAAATGTTTGATTGGTTTCAAAGTTAACTGTATAACAAACTACTTTATGCTTTGAATTTATAGGTATCAACAGGTGATTTCCCCCACCTGTTGGTGTATGGCCCATCGGGTGCTGGGAAGAAGACCCGCATTATGTGCATTCTGAAGGAGCTCTACGGGCCAGGCGTGGAACGATTGAGAATAGAACATCAAACCTTCACAGTAAGTTGTATTTATGAAGTCCCTAAGACTTAATACAATGCCCAGCAAACTAACAGTAGCCTACCTAACAACTAGCTGGAAACAGAATTCCATTTTTTGTACAAATCTGGACATTGATTTCTACAGCACTGAAAGAGCTATTTCACAAAAGCAGGTCATCTCGCATAGTTGATCTTTTCTGCAATCTACCTAGTCATGAGGTAACAGTTAGCTAGATCTTTGTTTTCTGTGCTCATCGGCCAGCACCAAATTTTGCCAAAGTCACTTTGCCATGTGGTCAGGAGTAAAAATTAAAAGCTGTTTGCATTTGTCCGTCTCATTTCTTATTATATCAGAAAAGAAGAAAGGTGTCATGTTATGTATTGAAGTTTGATTTCATAGTCAGATATTGAACTGTTTCAGGGCACTGCCATAAAACAGGTTATTTCATTTGAATCACTGGGGAAATTTCTGATCCAACAGTCCCTTAATGTTCCAGTTCATTAGTTTGGACTAGTCAAGAAACTGATTTGGAAATATGGTCTTTGATGTTATATTTTTTTCAGCATCACTGAACTTTTCTGGTGAAAAATTGAGCAGCTTTGAGATTCTCTAATATATACTGTAATTTCTTTATTTCCATCTCTCTAAATATTGCTAACATTGTTTCCATTTTTCCTTCACACAGACACCCTCTAAAAGAAAAGTGGAAATATCCACGGTAGCGAGCAACTTCCATATTGAGGTCAACCCGAGGTAAGGAAAAAATTTAATGGAAATGTTTGGAAAGTTACACAAATTTGAATGCTTAGTGCACAGACGGGTATATATGTTTATCAAAGGGGGTGGGGGATGTTTTAATCGGATGATTTATGAGTGGGTGTATGATATATATGTTTACTGGAAATATGCTGTCCTTTGGAAGGAAAATATGTAAGTACTGTAGTTGTTCATAATGTGTATGGGAGGTGCTACTATAATTTAGAAGAGAGTTATAAAGTAAATAGGAGATTTGAGGAATTAAAAGTAAAGAAAGAAAATAATCAGGGACATCAAAGCTATGATGAGCTAAACCCGTAATTTATTGCCTTGTCAGGAATTTGTTCTCATTTTAACTTTCAAGTGATGCAGGGATTTATGACAGAATTGTGATCCAGGAACTGATAAAGACGACGGCATCGACGCAACAGTTGGAGACGGGAAGCATGAAAGACTTTAAAGGTATGGCGACGTGTGACCCTTGACCTACGGTATGTCAGTTGTGGTTGCAACATTGAAAATATTAACATTGAATAATAATGATAATAATACATATATAACATTGATATAGCGCCCAGTACAAAAGGTTCTAAGCGCTTGACAAAGGAGCATAGAAACAAACATTAAGAAGAAAAAAAGAAGGAGATAAAAAAACATTTTGTCGGTAGAGGGGGTATGGTAGGGAGGGGGACTGATTAGTAGTGAATATGAAATTCAAGTTAGATTACAGTGTTATTGTTTATTAACCTCATGTATGAGGTAGTATGTGCACATCAGGTTCACAAAACAGCATTTTTATAAGATAAACCTTATAACTAATTGTAATTGTCATCAAGCATACATCTTTTATCATAAATTAGATCATTCTGTTTGTTTGTTTGTTATTCACCATTTTTCCTTCCATTCTCTTCGGATCTACCTTCAGTCGTCCTCTTGACTGAGGTAGACAGACTCACGAAGGAGGCACAGCACGGACTCCGTCGGACCATGGAGAAGTACACATCCACCTGTCGTCTGATCCTCTGTTGTAACTCGACCAGTAAGGTCATCCCTGCCATCCGAAGCCGTTGCCTGGGAGTGAGAGTCGCCGCTCCCTCTGAGACTGAGGTGAGAGCCTCGATAGTTACCTCGAAGTATCAGGATAGGGAAGACAAAGGAAAATGGAAGATATTTTAAGGAAAATGATTATCACGGTTATTTGTCAACTGTAAAACGGTGACATCTTGGGCAGCAAAAATTGTTCACATGTAATGCTGTAACTATTTGTCAATATCCCTATCAGTGGGTAAAAGTGGGACTTTTTCTTCCCTTATTGAATTGGTGATAAATAAGTTAAGGTGCTGATTGTTTTATCACTAAAAAAAATAGAAAATTTAAAACATGGTACCTTGTTGTTATCAGGTCCACTTTCTTCCATAGGGAAGCATTAACTATTGTCCACAAAAAGGTACATTTCACTCCTGATGAAGCAGTGAATTACAGTATCTGCCCCGATTCTGATATGCAAATTCGGTTGGACTAGGTACCTCACCCGTGTTAAATGTCGTGGACGTACAGTTGGCTAACCGTTGATGTTCCGTTTGGAAAGTATCAAACAGACTTAATCTACATTTGATACATGTATCTGTTGTACAGATGATGTTTCTATATACGTAAAGAAATTTACTGGCATCTTTCTCAGTTTTGGACAATATTTGACTAGTTGTATTAGTTACTACAACAATTGTTGGCTTGAACTCGAATTCACATGTTAGGAAGGTTTAGTGAAACTTTCTGAGCTCTTTGTTGTCACATCGCAATGTCTCTCTTTTTCTGACTTTACAGATAGTTCAGATTCTACAAAGTACTTGTAAAAAGGAAAACCTGACACTTCCTCCCGAACTGGCCAAGAATATCGCTGTCAAATCTGACAGGAATTTAAGGAAAGCACTACTGATGTGTGAGGCCTGCAAGGTGCAACAGTAAGTATTGCTTTAGATTTATTTTAATTTGGGAAAAAGGTTAACCCTCTTCCCCCTTCCCTCTTCCCCTGTAACTAGTAACCCAAATGATTATCACTAGAAACCAATCACTCGTATTCATAAATCTCTTTTCTCTGGTCATTTTTTTCGATTCATGCAGTAACTATATAAAAATGACATACCATACCTGAAGGACCGTTGCAGTAGTTAGTGCACAAGTGTAGTGCTGTCACAAATGCATCAAGAATGTCTGTCTCCATGGCAACATAGCAGCAAACTTGGATGCTAGTAGGCTGCGTAGTACATACTGCCAAAACTGAAAGCACCCAGTGTTCACAAATTTTGACTCAAGTACCCAAAGTAATGAAACCATAGCTTATAAATCATCTCATTTGACCACATTTGAATAACAGTAAAAAAAATTTGTGACAATCTTTGTATCCATTTCACAGAGCCAATATCAAACAAATTCTTTCTTTTTTTTGGTCAGATATCCATTTAGTCATGATCAAGCAGTACCTGATGCTGATTGGGAGGTCTTCCTGAGAGCCACAGCCAATCAAATCGTCCAACAGCAAAGTCCAAAGCAACTTCTGGTCGTTAGGGGAAGGTTGTACGAGTTACTTTCGCATTGCATTCCTCCCGATATAATTCTTAAGGTAAGTACGCTCGTTGTCTTGTAAGCTTCTTATCAGCTGACGTACTCGTTATCATTTGATTACGTCTCTGAGATGCAAATATTTTTCTCAACTTTTTCACAAATGATGGTTTTAGATCCATTCAGTGCACAAATTCATGTATAAAAACAACAGAAATGATTTCTAGTGTCTTTCTTCAATATAAACCAAATCTTGAGTTTTGAATAAGATTTTGAGATGGGATATGATACATAGCAGAATGGCACATATTTGTCATCCTAAAGAGTCCAAAACTGTCTGCCGATTTTATCCAAGGTTCGATCAGTTGTTTGCACATTGGTACTATTAGTGTGCAATATGGACTACAAACAATGCATTAGCTAAACCAGTCAACATTTTATTTTCAGGCAATGAAAAAGTTGTGATTTGCTACTTGTATGAACGATTTGCTAGGTGTATGCGATTATGTTACCATGGAAATGTCTGGGCAATAACATTGTTAAAATGAGTCGAAGTTATGAGTTTTTTGATAATAAATTGATGTTCAATTTTGTGATGTCATCCCGAAAAAAGCTATAACTTGAGCCCCCACAACCCTTTTTTTTTTCATTTTTTATGAGCAGTATTGTTAAAGGCATTGGTATGATAGTAAGAAATTGTTTGCACAAACGCCAGATTTACGTAAGTTTTCCGTCAATTTTAAATGCTGTGTGGTTTGTTTTTTCATTGTTTACAAAAGGGTTTACTTGAAGAACTGTTAAAGAGCTGCGACGGGGCACTGAAATCCGAGATGAGTCAGATAGCAGCATTTTATGAACACCGGATGCAACAGGGGAATAAGGCCATCTACCATCTGGAGGCATTTGTAGCAAAGTTTATGAGCATTTACAAACGATACCTGGAGGAGGGCTTTGAAGGCATGGATCTTTGATTGCTACTCTTGCGAGAGATTTCTCGATCGACTTACCGACAAAAGGAACCGACACGAAAAAAAAAGCCGCTACAAAAGGGTTTTTTAACTTTTACACAACTGTGTGGTAATTGTTTCTCTGTTGACGATGATCGTGAACATCGAAAAGTTTTACGGCCGGTACTCTCTCCTAACTACTACTTCAAGATCGAGGCAAGAGTTTCATAATTCTATCTTGTCTGTGTTGATGAGTGGTTCAAACTGGGAACGTCAAGTGTCACAGAGAGAAAGGTCTCAACGTTATAAAAGCAAAATTTCCACTATGATTTCAATTTTGCATAGAATGAATATTCATACGACAGTTTAAGTGGCTCCGTGGCAACCAGTGCGATGCTATGACAGACACGTCAAGCAGGGTGTTCCCACGACAACGGTGGGTCGAAGAGGTGAATGATTGATGTAAAAGGAAAATGTAACTGGGTAGCTCAAAGAGCTACAAAATGTAAAATATATGCCCTGCATAAATAACACTATTCATAAAAGTGTCAATAAGAAATGAAATTTTTTTTTTGTGAACTTTTCTCGTGTTATTTACAAATAATATCCATGATAGTACAAAGGCAAGAAAGTGTAGAGACAACACTCAATGTCTTCATCTTTTCTTTTCATTTATTCATTGCACTCTTTTCATCTACCCTCCCCACTCCCCCCCCCCCACCACCTTCATTCCTAAATAATTCTCCGATTGGTTATCAGATCTCTCATTCTGTAAAGTGTTGACAAAGA
>KN895277.1:19682-33758 GCA_000934455.1 Apostichopus parvimensis
GGGGGGGGGGGGGCATCTGCCCCTCTGACTGTATGGACGCTCCGCCACTGTTTCCACACTGTACAGCATGAAACTTCTCTCTCTTCTGATTCATAGTCATATGCTATTCAACTTGAAATCATAAAAATAGTAACCAAAAGTTGAATTACAAATTAAGATAAATAAATAATGGAGAAATTTCAAGTTTTAATTCTAATATTGTTTGCTCTCAGACTGAGTGGAGAGAATTACATGAATAGACTCCATAAATGTACAAAATGTCCTCTCAAGAATATCCACGGTGCAATTTTAACTTGACAGTGGTAGAAAATTTGCGATAATTCTGACTTACAATGGAGTGGGACAAAAAGGAAAAGGGGATATTAAATAAAGGTGAAAGGTCATGAATATATAAAGAGTTCTATGCAAGAATGACATCCATTTCAGAACCAGAAAACAAATTTTAAAAAGAACACAAAATTTAAAATGTGTATACTTTGCTAAAAATATAACTGGCCTATGTGATAATAAAGGCAGAGAGGAAATAAATATGAAAAGTGATGCCGAAACTTAGAACAAATAATCTTTACCGCCTTACAAACTCTCATCAATGAATAACGTAGATAAGTCTTCTTGTCCTATCAAACAAAGTTAACACTCTAGCTATGCCATGTCTCCACTTCAGATGTGTGGGAGGATATTACTGAAGAGATTTTAAATATTTCTTTTTTACCTCATGTTTAATGGATCTAGCTCCGTAGTGGACATCATATCCATCTGCAAGAAGGTCTAAGACCTGACGGTCCCAGCTAAGGTCGATGTCATGTCTCTCTTTAGCCTGTACAGAGATCAGGAGAAGACAAATAGGATACCCGAGCGACGGGTACTATTGTATGACTATAGAACAGAGACATCTTCCCCTAATATCATTGCTGATGAGCTCATGCATCATGGGTTCTATCTACAACAGTCACTGGCAGCAGACATAATGAGAGGGGAGAGGATGGTGGTAGGGGGTATGGCTAAAGTCAATTAGTGAACACAGGAAATATTAGATGAGGAAAAAAGTATTCTTCTTACACGCATTAGTTATTCTTAGCTCTTCAGTAGTTTTATGGTTCTAACAGCCTCCCTCCCCCCCCCCCCCCAAATTGAGACACAAGGTGTGAATGCAAGCATTCAACTGAACTGGTGTCGTCATACCTTTTTAGCCCAAAAGTCGAGTTCTTTCGCGACCAGTTTAATCAGCTCTGCTCTTGAAAACGGGAGAAAATAGACCATCTCGTTTATGCGGCCGAGGAACTCGTCTCTTCTAAAATGGTGTTTCAGGATCGGTTGGACCACTCTCTCTTTGAATTTCCTCGAAATGGTGACCTGTTCGGCCATTTCCATCTTTCCTGAGGACATAACATTTGCGAGTAAGCCCATCAATAATTATTGATAATTATTTACTTTTACCAATTGTAACAAGTTTTGGGGTCAAAAATTCATTCTCATGAGTATGTACACAACTGTCTTAATGTGTTATATTATAATGTTCTCTTTGCCACTTACGACAAATGTCATTAATTTATTTAGCGTGGAAATGAAACAAAGCTTTGAGGCTGGAAGTAATATAGACCAATCAGGTTTGATTTACATCCTCTGTAATATCCATCATTTTTATGCTAATGTGTCACCTTCTAAGGATGCTTGTCTCTCCTTCATTATCTTGTCGGCTTCTCTCCTCAACTGCATCCCATGACCAGCAATCTCATCGCTAGCTAGGTTCGACGTCATCACAAAAATTGCATCTTTGCATTCGATGGTCTTTCCCTTTCCATCAGTCAGTCGACCCTAATGAGTAACCAATAGAAATATATATATATACACATGTCTGTTCCACAATCTACAGTAAATAGCTGGTTCCACACATCTGTATCATTAGACAACATTAAGCAATCTACAGTAGCTAGCTGGCTCCATTGCAGCATTATATCAGAGTAAACAATAGAAACACACACACGTCTGTTGTTGTTGCCATCCTGTGTCTGGTAAAGTATTGGATTAACGAATAATGTATTCTCAGTTTCTTAATATGCTTAAAAGACAAAATGAAGAGTGGCCGTTAAGGCCTCTGATAGCAGGTCTGCCCAGCCTACTGACTATATATGTAGCTTAGCATCAATGTTGAAACTCTAAGAGTAACTCAAGTTTTATACAGCAGTTTATAAAATATTACGGTTCCTGTGTGCAGAGACTGCTAAACATCTTTGCACACTGTATAGCTATTTGCACACATTTTTGCACAGCATTTTGTGATGAGATAACGGATAAATTGCTCCCTGAAATTTTTACTTGTCATTAACTATTCAAGACGACAACCAGATGGTTTAAGAAAGAATTACACGATAGAGTTTGTATTCACCATAAACCTAATGACTTGAGTGAATTTGGTGGAAGTGGAAGCTGATTATGGGATGTAACATGCTATAGTTTTAACACAGTAAGTGAGTCACACAGATGGACAAACCATAAAGGGTTCAAGGTTCAACATATCATAATGTACCAGCTAGGTTAAAAATTTGTACAAGAAAACAACACTGTTTTTATGAAAGTGGTCTGCATAACACAAAACTAACATACATAAGTAGTCTCCAATTCCTCACTCTTCAACATAAATAGGAGATGACAGTAAATTAACTTACCTGAAATGCGATATTGCCGTTCATCGACTGAAATACTTTAAATTAATTAATTGAGAAGTTGATTGTCTATTAATCAATGGTTTTAATCGATTCTACTGATGAAATGTTTGCCCCCTAATGTGAAATATTTTTGTATCAGCAATTCAGCATCAACAACATTCTCATAGTGAAACCAGAAATGTTCTTCTTCATTGATATTTTTATCATAACTTTGACATACTTACTCATGCTTAATGAATAAATTTGCCATAGAATTGTAGAATTAAATCAATGCAAACTACAGCCTTATTAGCAACATCTTTTAAAGACTTGTTGGACATAGAATAGGATCAGATGCATTTTTTGGGGTAAAATAACTAAATTTACCTCATCGAACAATTGTAACATGATCGTTAGTACATCCGGATGAGCCTTGTCCACCTCATCAAATAATACGACTGCATTCGGACATTTCTTCAACTGTTTGGTCAACTGACCTCCCTCGTCGTGGCCGATGTAACCGGGGGGTGATCCAATGAATTTTGAGACTTCATGTTTCTGTTGGTATTCTGACATATCCATTCGGATGAATCCCTTCTTGACGTCCTTGTGTATGTACTTAGCGATCTGTTTGGCCAACTCCGTCTTTCCTAGATTGCACCAAAGAAAGAAGACGTGAAGCTCTCTGTGGTTCATGCCTCGAGAGGGTTGGGGCTTTTTTCAAGACAACCCCTGACCTCATTTGCATACCAAACTCTGATTTTTGCATATCAAACTCTCATTTGAATAGGTAAAAAGTGATTCTGATAATCGGCAGGTTGGGAACAAATTTCCTACTGTTAATACCACTCAGTACTGTTTCTCTGGCACCATGCCACTTGTTGCATTCTTACTGACAGTTTAAACAGTTTCTAAACCTATATCGTACAGAAACATGATATTCATACTGTCAGTACAAGTGTTTTGAAGCATGACATGAAAGTACAGTTTGAAAAGAACACTGTCCCAACTGGGTGTGATAACTTTACCCCTGGCCTAATATGCATATCATACTCTCATTTGAATACTCACAGAGTAATTAGGATAATTAACAGTTTATTGCACCATTTTGGGGGAGAAGACTGAGATAGAACTATTGATGAGTTGAGAATAGGAAGCTTTAGCAGGGTGCACAGTGCAGTGTAAAGGAAACTAACGCTGCTACTATAAATGCCTACCGGTCAAGCTGTACCACGCCAACATCTCATTTATCATTCTTCACCAAGGGCGGCGGAACCGGGGGGGCACAGGGGGCACGTGCCCCCCCACTTTTCCTCAGGTTAAAAATGTGCCCTTTTTCTATATAAAAATTTCTAAATAAAAAAAGAGTTTACAAAGCGAAACCCATGTCGAATGAAATATTTCGGATAGTTTTAAATGTTTACTACCGTAGGCGTAGGAACCCAATTTGATTTGGGGGGGCTGTAACGACTCCCCCGAAAAATATTACCAAAATTTTTCGCGCGATCCGTGCGCGTTCAACATGTTAATGTGCATATCATATAGGCATGCGTCCATAAATACATCACATGTCAATAACATACAATCATTTGCCGTGTTATTACCCTTCCATATTGGTTATAATTATTGGGAAAGTCGTTACAATAATAATGATGATAATAATATCAGTTTAACCATTGAAAAACACATAGCAAATTATTTTTCTTTCAGTAGGTGCCCGAAAAATTCTCAGCATATTGCCCGAATTTTCACAAAAATTTTTGGTTGGGGGGATGCAGCCCCCCCCCCGCCTCCTACGCCTATGTTTACTACCACAAGGCTTCTAACATTCTAACAAAGTGCCCTTCGACGTTGGTGCCCCCCCAGATTAAAAGTGCTTCCGCCGCCCTTGCTCTTCACTGTGTCAACGTGTTAAATTCGTAATCAGACGAGTAACTGGACCAGTGAATAAAGAGTGGAGATATCAAACTGATCTTAAAGTTCACATTCACATCTTACCAATTCCAGAGGAACCAAGAAAGAGGAAGACTAGAGGATGGTCGTCATCCATCCAGCCGTTCTCTTTACGTCTGATTGCTGAGAAACAGGGAAACGAAAACAGTGATGAATGGATGATTGAACGATCTATAGCAAATATATGAAATAAACAGAAGTAACGACACACATTGTACGAGCATTCTGCTCAAACTGAGGCTTCCTTACTTGTATGTACAGAAGTGTAAATTCTAAGCCTCAAAGGAGCGATTTGAGGTTTCGAAAAATAAACCATCTGGGTAGAATAAATCTCCTCCATGATGTCTACGGTATGTTCAGCCAGACACCACAGCAAAAATGAGTTGCATGGGTCTTAAATGGCTTCTTGAAATTTGCATAGTACTGTTCAATTCTGAGGGAAGGAGGGAGAGGGAGGGAAGGAGGGGGATGCAGGGAGGGAGGGACGGGTACTACATAACCCAAATAGCACAAATGAGGGATCGAGGATCTGAGGTTTTTAAAAAGCAATTCAAACTCATGTGGAGATGTTTTCTTTAAAACATGACATGTAGACATAAAATGGAACACCATCTTAAAAGTTTTACAAAATTTGACATATAGAAATTGCCAAGATGCTATGATTAAGTCGTCCTTAGTTTGGGAAGGAAGACTGCACTTTGCAATTATAATTGTCTTTGCAATAATTGAAATTCATATGAATGCCGGTAGTCAGTACAAAACAGATAATATGATGAACAAACAAATGCTGTATGTCTTCATTAACATCATCTACCCATTGAACGAAAAGAGCAAACAACCATGAATTTATTAAAAGCGGAATAAATGTTAGAATCAATTGGAGTAAGGCTATGAATATTCATTTACTTGCAGCTACTGTTGCTATGGCACCTTCCTGACCAATGATATGCTCCTTTAGTCTTTTTTCCAGTGGGTACCGCCTCCTCTCCTCCATTTCTCTTTGTTTCTCTAGTTCTTCAAACTGAGATGCAGAAAGGGGTAAAAAACAGAGAACAAAGAGCAGATGACTGTTTCAGTCATTTTGGGTTATTTTCATGTGCCAGAATCCTGCAATTTTAAGCAAGGGATGTGCTCCCCACTGTATTAATATTCCCAATACATACACCCTTGTAGTGATTTTTAGTTTCATCAATAGCAACTCTGATATATACTAAGAAGCAATGAATCACTTAACCAAAACTACTTAGCAGCAAGACATTTTTATCAATATAAATCTTATTATTTATACAATATAAATCTTACACTAAATAACTTTGATACTGCATCTTGAAAACTTCCATTCCCCCCCCCCCTTTCCCCTCCCCCCTACCAGATGCTGAGATGGAGAATAAAACTGCACAGGGTTATTATATACACCTCTTTATTGGTTGGGGGTGAGGAAAATTTGGGGGGGGAGCGAGAGGATTAATACTTTGTGGTAGACATGTGTAACTCCAGGAACCCTCCCCCTCCCTCCCTCTCTCCCCCTTGTGCTCCCCCTCAGTAAGACTAAAAAAGAGGTGCATTCAAGATAAAGCAACAAAAATAGGAATAGATATTCGGCCTGGCGATAAGCTGTCCACAATTTACATCTGATCCTACTGATCTACTCTCTCAAAAGTTTTGCAGTATGATGTTGTTGAATAATTTATCAAGTAAACTTCAAATAAAAATCAGTACCATGACACATTAAGTTTAATATCAGTTAAGTTCTCATGTTTCATTTGACTTGGTACTATCATATTTTCCAACCTTCGAGTCAGCTGGGTACTGTTAGTCCTGATCAACATTAATACCAACCTTTGTTACATAACCCTCCAACAGCTTTTTCATTTCTTGGCTTCTCGAATACTGGACGGGCGTGTAACCGTTAACGTTTTCTTGCACAGGGTTGGCACCTTTAAACCAGAAAAATTAAACGTATGTACTGACATCAAGTCGAGCCCGTTTTTACACTTCCTGAACTCACGACGATGAAATGAAGGATGGGATTGAATCTGGATCAAGCGACATTATGAACTAGACTAAATACACTCTTTAATACATACAAAAGTTGACTTCTGTAAAAAAAAAAAACACAACATGAAGACGAAGATTTGCCTAAAACGTCAAATTGATTTCATCAAGATGAAAAATGTGACAAAGACTGGAAATATCGGAGTAGAAGAAAATGACTTGTCCTTACCTCTGCAACTTCAATTACAACCACCGGCGGCCAGTGACAATTCCAGAAACTTACTCAAAATTCGGGGCATATTTTATCCGGTATAACATCGCAAACTGCTATGCAAACGGGGTATACTTACTATACAAATGCAAATTAGATGTATACATAGCAGCAGTTTGTAGTTGTACACAGAAACTATAGTACTTTGTGATGCAGTCAGAGACTACCGAATGCTACGCGAGACTTTGAAACGTTGAAATTATTCTCCGCAACTCACCACTTTCTAAGAGGAGTTTGACCATAGCAAAATCTTCCACCAGTACTGCGTAGTGAAGAGCTGTGCAGCCCTGGAAATTAGCTCGGTTGTTCATGTAGTCCGAGAACATATCCTCTCTGGTTATCAATACTGTAACCAAGCAGAATGGAAGTATTATATTGCGATCAAAAATTGTGAAAGTAAAAAATTAATCACCCCTTCCCAAATTACATATCAAGGAATAATCCTCAACCAATAGAGTCATTTGTAAAAGTATAAAACAGTGTGCCGCTCCTCTCCTCTCCCCTTATCTATCTTCCTGCAAAGTAATGACCGTAGGGGTTATAAACAGATTGCAACATATATAAACCACTTTAACATTGTGACTAATTATATGAATCAATCTTTACTTCTCTTTTCTAGGTTGAAAATGGATTTCAACAATTGCAGGGCTCCCTGCAGAAGTCAATTATATATTATGCTTCTTATAATATCTTTCTAATTTGATTGGACAATCCCTTTAATCTTATGCAAAGCAGAGAATAAAATGTTAGGGGTGGAATTATGCAAGACAAAAGGATATTAAGCATTGACTTTTTTTTGTTTTTGTGATGGACAGTTACTCTGTTTGGTGACCAGAGACAAGTTAAAATAATATGCAAATAATTCTATAGTTTCGACTAACAAAATGTTGATAAAAAATTCAGATGAATGGAGGGCTCTTTGGGGTCCCAAGTCATTCTTCAACATGAGTTTGACACAAAATTATTTTGCATAGTTCTAGGTAGCTGTTAGTTGTAACATTAAAATGATACACTTTGTAATGTTTCATTTTATACCAGGGGTAGGCTTCGATTACCAAAAAAAAGTTAAAAAATTCAGTTTGACATTTATATACAAACCCTTCCTGTTAATCTGTTTAAATTTAAAATACAGGTATCTACAACTGCATTATCGAAAATTGAATTCTAGTGCAAAATATTGTATTCCATTTACCAGTTTTGTTGAATTGATAGAATTTTTCCCCGAAATACTTTTTGCAGACTAGTTAGTTTTGCCAAATAATGCAATTGTGTACTAAAGGTGGGTACATAGGGTCATTTCAAAAGAGGTATAATGTTTTTAATTAGATGCAGATTTAAGAGAGGAATTTTGCTATATTTGGAAGAGGTTAAATGAATATTTGAAAGCACGAACCATGCAGAGAATTCATTTTCTTTTCTTGCGATGTCTGCCAAACATTCATAAAGTCATCACCAAGGTTAATATCTGCCCCAGATTCTAAAAGGAGCCTCACCAATCTATCAATAAAAACACAATTTATGAATAAAAATTAAGATTCTGTATGATAGGAAGCAAAAATCTGTTTGTTTTTTTTAGTCTGTCACATACTGTAGCTGTAAAATACTAGTCAAACAGCAAAGGATGCTTTAATAACATTTCATAAAATGAAATATATCATTTTTTGTTTTCATTAGTAAACAAAAAAGGATAAAAAAGGAACTGTTTCAAATCAATAAAAAAAACAAATTATGAAGTTAGAAAAGAAACTGGAATGTCTTTATAATAATAATAATAATAATAAGTAATATTTATATAGCACATAATCAGCAAAGCTGCTCAAAGCGCTTTACAAATGTAAAACCTAAAAACAAATAGTAACAAAAACCTAAATATTAAATACATAGGACCAATAAGGCACAAAATGTAAACGCCTAAAGCAACAATATAAAAAAACACCCGTAATAAACGATAATAATTAAAGCCCTAACGCATATAGTCCAAACAAATTCAGAAATATGTAAAAGTAAAATAGTTTTAAACAAAGAATACACAAAAGATTAAATAAGTTTATGGGTTTAATAAGCTTGATCAAGAGCAATTATGACATCAGTTACAAAATAAGAAAATCTGGAGAAATATAAGAAGAATGAAGCTAAGAAAATTGCTTTAATTGCACCAATTGTAGTGAGAAATAATCGAGATCTTGAGGACTACAAGGAATGCATGTTCTGCAGAATTAAATCACAAAAAGTTTTGTCACTCAACTCATCAGGAATCCATTCCTAAAAGCATCCTTAATGTTTTGTCCTCAGAACAGAGGACAGTAATTGACAATGAAATGTTTCATCACAATTATTATACTGGCTTACACAGTCCACAATAAAGATTCATCAGGTATTCCCCAACTGACCAACTGTACTGTTATGCATGCAGGAGGCAGAACTCTGTCAAATAATAGTTTTAATCCAAAATTACTGTACCTCTCATGCCCATTTATGGCAGCTACCTGCAATGCTGTCCATCCCAGGGGATGTCTTTCATTGACATCTAAACCTGCCTTAATAAGTCTGGGAAATAAAGCAAAGAAGGATTTATAATGTCGCCAACAGTGCAGTATACACTAAAGCAACTCAGTGAAGAATTAAAGCAAATTAGTATCATTCTCTAGATATGACTAATGATGAGTTACTGAATACCTATAATCATATGGGAACTTTGTCACCATATCACATAATGTCAGAAATTTGCTGTAATGATCTGCTCGAATACAGTTTAATAAATAAGTCTGCTTAACCCAATTATCGGAGTTCTCCCCATGATTTGTTTACCTACGTTATTATTACCTCGTTAATATCTTGTATGAAGAAGATACAACACAAATACCTTTTGATCTCCTCTACATCACCATTTCTAGCAGCTTGGAACCATCTCTCTCTATCTGAAATTGAGAAAAGTAAAAAGAGTTTCTGTTAAAATCAAGGACTAATTTAGGCAGAATTGTATAACAAAATGCTATGCAATATGATCAATTTGCTTTGTTAATTCAAAGATGTATAGCATTTTTGTACTTGTTAAAATATAACCATTTTGAAGTGAATAGATTAAGAACCGTCCAAAGTGGTACACAAAGTGTGAACATGAAATTATTCCATCAAAATTTTAAAAATGTTTTGCTAACATTACTATCTATAGTATTTAAGTGTGCCTGACCTTCACCAACACATTGGGGCAATCAAAATAATGGAATTGCATGCCGTTTTTAGCATATCATATTCCCTAATCTCAATAACTCCTAACATAGTAACAATGAGATCACAAGTCATGCATAGTGTGTTGGCTTGAGCAATAGGACAAATTCATACCGTAACTCCACACACTTCACAGCACATTTTAGTATGTTACAAGAATGTGACCAAAAAAGATAAGAAAATACTACTTAGCCTAGTACTATTACTATGAAAGTCTGTACCTAGGCTCCAGTCCGACTTACTTAGGCCTATAGCTAGTACTTAGTAGCCTACATCATACATGTAATGACATTTTGTTGTAATGTGCAACGCTGCACAACAACATTAAAACATATATGACTTACGCATTGGTGACAGGGATCATGAAAATTTAAATGAAAAGTGTGTGGCCTAAAACACCTAATGAATCATGGACTCACTCGTCTCTAAGTCTAACAGACCGACACACAGGGCACCAACACCCAATGCTACGACAATATCAATGTTACAGGTTGGTGGTCTCGCTCGAATGGTATTGGAGAAATTCAGTTTGTTCCTGCTCTTGAAACAGTTAAGAATGTCGCGTCTACACCTCACTTGCTCGAAAACATTCCCAGTATTGAAATACGAAATGAATATTACCCTCCTTGTAAACGAGTTCAGACAAAATAAATACCGGTTGAACAAACTACGTCCAACCATGGAGGTCGCCATCTTGATTGCGAAATATAGTTTTGTTGATAAATTATACGTGGAAAGCCAAAAGGTTCAAAAAGTACATTGTGCTTAAATTGCAAGTTTTTGTGATTATCCCTTCTCCTTCTGTGTGTGAAAATGGTATGTAAATAGTGTATATGTTAACGTGTGTAACTAACAGACGATCGTTCTAGTCGAAATTTGAGATAAAATCGAAGTTTCGACGAAAAATTGAAGAAAAAAAATTCAATAGCGAAGAACAAGTATTCGAAATGGGAATATATAGAAGTGAACATTTCGATGGAGAAGATGGCATGCAGTTGATTGCAATAATTATATTTGATAGTTGGTGTAAAAATGCTAAGTTTTGAAAAGAATTCACAAGTTTGAAAAAAAATGGTTCACATGTTACTAGGAATTCCAAGTTGAAATTTCAAATGTCCCATTTGGGCCAACGTAGCATCAACTACATCAACTACACTCCTCAGCTCTGGCCAGGGGAGGAAGGCCTACCCCCAAACCCACCGGTTTTCTGCCCACGTACTTTTGATAGCCTCCTATATAGTTCCGGCCCAAAATAAATCAAACGCATTCAGTTCTCTTGAATAGCAAAACCCTGGTCATAATTATCCATATTGATTGCTAACTTCCAATTTATTACGTAATTGGCACATGGTTTGATTTTTTTTTGTTTTAATATATAGAGGAGTACCTACCAAGTTCGGTGCGCTTTGGCATATATTGTGGTCAGGTGATGCAGTAACCACAATCCTGCATGTATTCTGTGCCCCTTTCCATACAAGAGGTAACACGGACAGCTCAAAATACGCCGATCAACGGTCGTGTTGTCCTTGATCATGGTTTTTCGTGAAGTATTCCATTCAAGAACGGCGCGAACTTCATATGCCTATTACTGTATTACTAATACTAACCTAGTAAAAACAGGCGCCGCCGTTACCAACAAATTCGTATAAGAATGGCCTAGGCTAAGCCTAAGTTACAATTCTAACTTACAATATGCCTAAGCCCATTAGTATTATGATAAAATAATATTATACTGTAGTAAAAGGCTAACATTGTAAACATACATGAAAGTACTTGATTGAAGATAAATTTTGACATATATGTTTAGACTGTAATAATATAGTGTTATTGTTAACTGTAAGTGAATACTCACTGTAGGCCAATTTAGTAGTAATAAATAAAGTTTTTACATTTTAGGCCTACAGTATCGGTATCTGTGAGTGTGAGAGCTAGATGAACAGTACCTCCATGCATGCACTCAGCTAAGGGTGGGAGTAGTTATTACTGTAACATACCCAAACTATCTTCTTTCCATTTCTCCAGGACAGATATTTGCACCCAGTTGACTGCAAGGTTAATCCTGCTAGTGTTTTGGAAACAGAAAGATGCGGCTTGTGATATTGGAAGAGTATGATAAGGCCAGTGAGTGGGCAGCCAAATATGTCCGCAACAGAATTTTAGAATTTAAACCTGGACCTGAAAAATTCTTCACTCTTGGATTACCAACAGGTAAAGTTTCTATGAATAGTTAGCTTATGTTTAAGTAACTTGACCTTTTAGTGACCTTGCTTTTAGTATTTTAATCTGTTTCCACAAATGTAACAAACAGTCCTCCAATTTTTTTTTTTTTTTGGGGGGGGGGAGATCCCATTGTGCTCCAGCTTGTCAAAAGTTACCTGCACTGCAGTTCAAATTAGCCCACTAAGTCTTAGACATAAATAAACTTTCCACTTGACAAGTTTTATACATTGATATTCTTAATCTTAACCACCTGTTACTGTTTAAAGGTAATTACAAACAGTCAATATACTTACAGAAGTCTCTGAGAAATTTCAAGTAGGTGATTAGCTTTTACATCGTCGAGGGTAATACCAATTCAACTGATAAGTAGTCTGCTCAAACTTTGCTGTTTGCACGAAGATTATGGAGACTTCTTGGACATATCTTCTGGTTTAAGGAAGAGGGTGTTATTAATTTGAATCATGGAATAGTTTAATTTGGTTGCAAATCATGTCCCATGCATTGATATCTCAACAAAAGTATTTTTTAGCTTTTTTTTTAGTTGAAAAGCCTTCACTGAGCAACACTAACTAGACTCTACAACAACACGGATACATATATGTACTTATCATATTACTTGTGTCTGACTGTCATAGACTTGCTTCATCAACAATTTCTGTAATTAACTTTCTGTTCCCATTTCCAAATCTTTCAAGGAAGTACACCACTGGGTATGTACAAGAAGCTGATAGAATTCCACAAAGCCGGCAAGCTTTCGTTCAAGTTTGTGAAAACGTTCAACATGGACGAATACGTCGGCTTAGCTAAGGACCACCCGGAGAGTTACCATAACTACATGTGGGAAAATTTCTTCAAGCACATCGACATTGACCCAAAGAACGTCCACATCCCCGACGGGAATGCCGAGGATCTGGACGAGGAATGCAGGAAGTATGAAGTGGAAATTACCAAAGCGGGTGGCGTCGAACTGTTTGTGGGAGGTAGGTTGATGGAAAAGAATTCATGTACAGTTAAATGTGATTGAGCTGTTTGTTGGAGTCACTGTGATAAGATTCCATACCGATCAATGAACAGTATCGTTAAAAGCCAATGGGTACATTGAATCTGTTGCAGTGAAAAGGTTTCGCTGCGTTTAGTGGTGAGTCATGTGCGTAGTAATGTGCAGCTTACCCCATGGGTGCATTAAACTCCTTTTCTACCTCTCACTCCTTGCTTGACTATTCCTTCCATTGTTAGAGAAAATATGGGGTTATGGGGGGGGGAGGGGCGAGAGTGGGTGTCTATGTTTGGAGCTCACGGCATAACTCTGGGTAATGCCAGACTTAACAGAAGTTGAGTTTACCTTTACTCTTTCCAACAACAGGTATCGGTCCTGATGGTCACATTGCCTTCAACGAGCCTGGTTCCAGCTTAGTGTCGAGAACGAGAGTTAAAACGTTAGCCCAGGACACCATCATCGCCAACGCCCGTTTCTTTAATAACGACATTCTGAAGGTTCCAACCATGGCCTTGACCGTCGGTGTCGGGACAGTTATGGATGCCAGAGAGGTACATATGGAGTAACTTGCAACATTTTTCTCTGAGATTATCATTGAAACCTTTTAATTTCCATTTAACAAAGATATAAAATCTCTTTTATTGGCCCTATTGGATACTAAAAGGCTACCATTATCATTGTCAATACAAAAAAAAATCGACTCCCTCAGAACAAATTTGAATTTGCCTATAAATCTTATTGAATTGTTAGCAAAATTCTTGAGATTC
>JXUT01139109.1:0-10200 GCA_000934455.1 Apostichopus parvimensis
CGAATACCCCGACGATACCGTCTCCTGACTATTGTGATAAAGTCTACACTGATCCTGCCAATGATCAAGTGACTTCACCAAACTGGCCCAGTAATTACCCTAATAGTGCTGATTGTGGCAATACCATCCAAGCACCACAGGGAAGCACCATTACACTAACATTCCTGGCATTTGAACTTGAGGGGGGTACCAATTGTCCGTACGATACTGTTACGGTAAGTCATTAATTCCAATTGGTTAGATTTCAAGCTGATTCGCGACTCTCGAATTAATGAGATGCAAATTTTGTCAAAGGTAAATTGTCCCTAGAGAAATATGGAAATTGTAATCAAACTTTACATCTCATTTCAACATTAAGCTAAGTGAGTGTTAGGGACTTTGGTATGACGTCAGTCCCTTAGCCACTTATAACTCAGAGTCAGTCAAGTTTAAGGGATGGCAATAGTTCAATAACCAGAGTGATTGTTATGGACGTTGGTATTACGTCAGTCCCTTAGCCACTTATAACTCAGAGTCAGTCAAGTTTAAGGGATGGCAGTAGTTCAATAACCACAGTGACTGTTATGGACGTTGGTATTACGTCAGTCCCTTAGCCACTTAAAGATCAGAGTCAGTCAAGTTTAAGGGATGGCAATAGTTCAATAACCACAGTGACTGTTATGGACGTTGGTATTACGTCAGTCCCTTAGCCACTTAAAGATCAGAGTCAGTCAAGTTTAAGGGATGGCAATAGTTCAATAACCAGAGTGAGTGTTAGGGACATTGGTATGACGTCAGTCCCTTAGCCACTTATAACTCAGAGTCAGTCCAGTTTAAGAGATTACAGTAGGCACATACGTCAATTTAATTTGTTATAGACATTGAAAAAAGCAATTATCACCCTTGGTTGATTTTCAATACCAGTTTTAGCTTTTGAGAAATTTACCTGTATATAACGCTTATCACACTGCCATTAAAAAAAATCAAGAGGAATCCATACACATGATTTACTAATAAAAGAACAATAAAATATAGGTATGTGCGTAATGCATATTACTCGCCCGTGAGGTTGATGAAATAGTTGACCAAATGAAGAAAATGCGTTAAAGACTTCGTTTCTGACACTTACCATTTTCCAATTATGATAACTTTACGAGATGACAACGTAGAAATGCGGACTAATGTCATCTTCTCAGTTTGAAAACAACTCATGATTGAGTCATCAATAAATAATTTTCATCATTCAAAAACGACTTAATTGAATCTCGTCACTGTCGTTGGTAACTCACAAAATAGTAGACTTCTATTTCCATTGATTTGTGTTTAAGAAACCAGAGAATGAGAAATCTGCATGATTTTCGCTTCAAGTTCTGTTTTTTGTCCTCACATATTCTTATTTTGTTTTTTCCTCAACTTGACAGATTTACGAAGGTGATTCTGTCCAGGATCCAATACTTGCAGGACCTTTCTGTGATGACGAAGTCATTCCATCGCCCGTGACGTCAACGGGTAACCTGATGTATGTGCACTTCGAGTCAGATAGTTCTGTCCAATATCCCGGTTTTCGGGCTACGTTTGAATTTTTGTAATTAGTGAGAGTTTGTCATCAAGGAGTCCATTCTAAAAACGTGACGAATCTTATTAGGTTTTTCTCAATAAACAGTCATTTTACCATATACATTCATAGAATGATCTCACATACAATATGGCGTTGGACTGAAGTAGTGGAAGCTCCAAGCTTTTTGTCTGTGTGACAAGTGTCGACTACCAATGGCAAAATCCTAGATTTTTTTCCAAAAACGAGTAAATTCTTTACAAATACCGCCCAACTGTTGAACCTGCACTTTTAAAATTTAGTAACTATGCCTTCAATATTTCTGTATCAAATACAGATCTGTATCAGACACTATTAATAAAAAATATATGCCATGGATCCAAAAAAATAGAATTTTAAATAAAAAATGTTAAAAAAGGTATAGGCCTAGTCCATGACCTTATACTTCGATATGGTTATTACAAGAAAGTGGAACTATGGATGTTGCGTCTTATTTCGCTCAGCTCATTTTCTCTGTTTATAACTGTATTAAAGGTTATATACTGTACAATATAGTGAGTAACTCACTTTAGCAACACAGTGTTGTGACTTAACCTCCGTACTGCACAGTGCAACTCAAATCAGAACTATAGATACTGTAATTATATATACTACCGTACTTAGTGTGGTGCAGTATCTATACCACATCATTTAACATTATTTTAAACCGGTGCTGTGGCCGACTGGATAAAGGGTGGGTTTTTTTCCATCCAAGAGCAATCTATGGTTTTCCCCATCAGAAATGACTTTTTCTAAATTGAAAAGATTTCAAATTTCAGTTATCATGTTAAATTGGAAGCCCCTCCCCCCCAGACGTGTAAGTTGTAATCCATACGACATTTGTGGTCGCTTAAGCGTCATAAAAATAAATGCTGATTATATTATTATTATTATTATAATTTGTGTTCGTCTTTTGTATAATTTCAACCGTTTCATACTAGAGAAGTATCATATGCTCATATGACGTAATGCATGATAACCTCATGTAAAAATGGCCGATCGTGACAATAAAATAATAAAAAAATGGCAAATGTCAATACTTTTTAAGAATCTGTTGATGCTAGGTAACGATCCACATAATATTGATCCCTGATATGGTAGGAACTGAACGTATACTGATCCTTATCCCACCACTCCCACACCCATTTTCGACCGTCCTATACCATATGAAAATGGAAACAACTCAGCCCCATTCAATCACCATGCTTGTATCACGCATCGGATGTATGATCATTAGTCTGTGACCAATGTGATTATGCATTGTGTAAATTTCCACTTTATACATTTACTTGTAACCGCATGTCAGGAGCGTTGAGATTGGCTGGACGTATTGTGTTATTCTTTCGCCTCCCACGTGTGAGATGTAAAACTTTCTGCTCTTATCAAAGAAGTTGGGATCTCCGTTTGTCAATAGCCTCTTGGTTCTCGTAATTATTGAATCAATTTTACTGATCGAATAAATAAGATAAATAAATGTACGGCTTCTGAACTAATTTTGTGTTGTTTATTTCTTGTCCTCATTGATGCGATAGGATCGATACTAAAGAATTAAGTCATACCTACAAGTCTTACCCATGAACACAGTAACTATGTTTACTTTACGATAGAGAGTACGAACGAACTTTGACCCTTCGTAGGGAGGCAGGAAGCTGGGGCAGGCGTGCAGGGGGTCTATTAGGGCTCGCTGTGGGCGCCGGTCAGAGTTTCAGGCACAACGACATGGTACATATGTACAAGTTCTTTGTGCAAAAAAAAAAACTAGCTGAAGTTAGGTATTTGTTTGTGTTAGCATGACTGATCGCATCCTTTTTTTAAAGGAAAAGTCACCCAGGAAAGAACCTAGGCAAGAAAACCAAACTACCGAACGACTGATCCGCTCTCAACCCCAGTCCCCTTGCATCGGGACTGTGACTATGTGATCATCGTTGGGTGTGCATCACCATTCCCCTCGAAAGGGAATAGATATTATACACATGATCTTAGCCAAAAGGTTGAGAAGCGATCGCATCCTTTGTATTCCAATTCCTCGCTTTAGGTCCGATAGCATGCATACCTAGTACATAACTTGATGCCTGTTCTGTTCAGTCGAAACTCTTCATCGTGCTGAAGTAATGAACTCAATGTGTGGATTTTAAAGATGATTGTATTCAATTGATACTTCTTTTGCATTTAAAATGCTAGTCATCGTTATTTCTGTAATAGTGGACGAACGCATTTTGGAAGAAAGAGGGTTTTGCTTTTTCTTTCCAACATGGCCACGCAGGCTACGTCAGAGAATGAAGAACTTATCTTCCCATCCCCATTCTTATCTTCCCATTCGAGCTATAAATAGGGCAAAGTCAGTATACCATTCAGAAGACACTAAACTACAACAGCTATAACTAGAGTAGGAAAAGTTAGATTAAAAGCAATATTTTAGTATATATGCTATAGCATTTTAGACTTGATCAAGCCTTCAATTTGTACATCAAGTCCTAACTGTTGTCGAAAGGAAACAAAGGAAGGTTAAGAGAAAAAAAACAGAGAAAAGTCCATAGCATGATTTCATTGCTGCTAGACAACCGTACTAAACAGTGGCCTCATCAGGATTTATCACCATGGTAACTGATGGTATCTCAAAAGCTGAGGTAAAAAAATGATGACGTCATTATGAGTAAATCGTAATCTACTCGTGAACATTATGTACTTAATGAATACGGCAAACGAGATTTTATGGATAATAACTTCATATGTCTCTCTATGCATCGGTGAGTAAGAATAGGCCTATAGAACAGAATACAGACTGTGGATTTACATAGTCCCCCTCCCCCGCCCCCCCACCCACCAAAAGAAAAGAAGTAAAAATCAAGCAATCAAGAAAAATAACAACAAAACTGAAACAATCATAATACAGAGGCAATTATTGCGAATGATTTGTTATTTTAATATTTTTCCTATGTGAAGTATCAAACCAAGTATACAACATTATGGTGTGTTGAGTATGATGCTTTATTACTTCCTCAAATATTTAAAATTATTCATAATTCGAATTTATATGAATTCAATGGTTGCTGAGTATCCAACCCTGGTCACCGAATCGTCAGAGAAAAAGTAGACAAACATTGTGTCAGAACTGGAAACGACTGAAGGAGGGAGGACATAACCGCAAAGTTCTGAAGTTAACGGAGGTGAACTGGTGTCAACACCGTCATAAACCTATGAAATGAAAATAGAACAAAATGGGTCATTTATTGCTAAAAATTGTCTTCGGTTTTTTATGCATTTTACTGTTTTACTGCGTCATAGAAACCTTCGAGGTATGAAACGCTGGGAGAAAAATAAAATGGATCCCCTTTTGGTCCAAACAAAGTCGTCAAACCAGCCATCCATGCTTGTATTCAATCATGTAACACATTAGCCAAGTGTAATTCTATTTTTACGTTACCTTTTAGACAGATTTGTTTTGGAAATTCTCTTTTATATATTTACCTGAACGTAATCAAAGTTACAGTTAACTCCATCTCCTTCAATGTCGAATGTTCGAAAAGTTAACCGAACCAGGTAACCCGGTGGTGCCTTAATGGTGTTACCACATGATATATCACTATCATACGAACTCGGGTAATTTGGTGATGTGACTATGGTGTTCTCGATTGTGAAGATATTTTCACATGGTGTCAGCGGTGGGATGTCTGAAAAAAATAACAGAAAAAAGACATGCGTGTGTTTATACGTCACATTCTTATATCAACATTTTACATTTCATTACAGTTTTAATATATATATACTTTTATTTCTCCTAGATTGATATTCTTTTCACTCATTATTCCTTGCAATCTTAAACTCTCATCATTGCTATTGGAAAGATAAAACAGAAAATCGATCAAGATGGAATTGGTTCTTTAAAGCGGATTACTTTTTAGTTGCTTTTTTTCAACACGAGACATACTTTTCAAAGTGTTAACAGTATTTTTGAGAATTTCTGTAGTAAGAGAGAGCTGCACAATAAGAGAATTAACTATTACAATTTGGAATTTCCCCTAAGAGGCAACATCTCAGATAATCTACGTTTTCGCTCTGAATTACAATCGCATTACGTCTTCTTGCCTTTGAACAGGCAGGGAGGTATAAATCATCTGTGTTTTCTGTATTTTTGTTGTTGTTGTCAGAATACACATATATGAAAGTACATGTGGTGCGAAGTTTGGGACAATTAGGGTGAAGTTAGAGCACTGTAAAGGTCTTACCACAGCAGCGTACGGAAATTGTTTACTAAATGTGAAATAAAGATGCTTTTTTTACAAGTACTTTGACAATATTAAGTGTGTATGTGAACGATCTGCTGTAATATGACGTTTACATTCGATACCGCCTGATTTAAATCCTGAAAGTACTCTATGCCAATTTGAGTGTTACTTACATATATCAGTAGCTTGATAGGTTCCCAAAAATCCTGTCCTTCCATTATTTCCATCGGAATCAAATTCAACGTAAATATCACTTCCTGAGCTGACTATAGGAGTTGGTGTTTCGCTGCCACAAAATAATCCCAGAGAAGCAGCTGTGTTATTAGTTCCATCAAACACCTTAGGTATGCAAATTCAAGGAAGAGAAACAAAAGGAGAGTTTTGTTTGCTACTCACTGAATGATAATCGAAGTTTTTATCGTTGTTCGTGTGTAGTATAACGTTGAAGCATAATCACATGCGGCAGGATGTAACTGGCCACGAGTATCAAAAGTAAGTATCAAATGATAGCCATGAGTATCAAACATAAGTATCAAATGATAGCCATGAGTATCAAAAATAAGTATCAAATGATAGCCATGAGTATCCAAAGAAAGTTTCAAATGATACCCATGAGTATAAAAAATAAGTATCAAATGATAGCCATGAGTATTAAAAGTAAGTATCAAATGATAGCCATGAGTATCAAAAACAATTATCAAATGATAGCCATGAGTATCAAAAGTAAGTATCAAATGATAGCCATGAGTATTAAACATAAGTATCGAATAATAGCCATGAGTATCAAAAATAAGTATCAAATAATAGCCATGAGTATCAAAAATAAGTATCAAATGATAGCCATGAGTATCAAAAGTAAGTATCAAGTGATAGCCATGAGTATCAAAAGTAAGTATCAAGTGATAGCCATGAGTATCAAGTGATAGCCATGAGTACTAAAAGTGAGTAAACGTGATATTCACATATGTCTCTTTCATTTTTTCTTCACTTTTCCTCTCTTTTTTTCTTCATTTGCGTTGTGCGCATCATATGTCTTGTAGGTTAATGGTCATCAGTATGCTAACGGAGCCGTTTAAATTGCTACCGGTTTTCACAAGTATATTATTCAACTGCCGTTTTAGCAGTCCAAGTCATTGCAGACATTGACAGCGCCATAGCTAGGCCGTTGCGGGCGCCTTTGGATTCAGGCTCCATTTAGGTGGGCATAGTATTGATATTAAACGTGCAGTTACTAAACCAAACTGGCCTCGTGCATTATTTGGGTCCTATATGCTTATAAATGTAGATCTACAGATGGGCCCTCATTATTAATTTGACCACCTAAACTAGTGTTAAGCCGCTCAGTCCAGTAAGCCTGGGAGTGCCATATCCGGGTAAACAATGCTGCCAAAATATCAAAAACTGTTTCACCGAAGCCAAAATCGTGCTTGGTCTTGGGACTTTCCTTTTGAGACCATTTGGGTTGCTGCCTGCTACGCCATTGGATATTAACGAGTAAGAAATTATAGGCAATTGAATAAGTTTACTTATGGAAATTAACGCTTGCAGGATGGCGGAAAAGATATTTCTGATAGTTTGATGTTAGTGACTATTATTTTGACATTCCCAGAAAATTGTATTGCGATGAGGATGAAGACCTTTTAAATTAACTTAAACGAAAAGAAAATGATTGATACAATGTAATAATATTATTTTAAATCCATTAATAAACTCTGTGTATTTACAGTGTAAAATCCGGCATCTACGTGAACTGTGACAAATGAAGCAACAACACCTTGTTTTGGTAGCCAATTTTAGTGGTGCATTATTAGCTACAGTTACCGTATTTGTCATATTTTATTGTTAGAATTATGAAGAACATTGCCAAAGCAAAGGAGAGGGAAGGTTTAGTGGTATGTCATTTACATTGCTTACTAGGAAAAAAATACAAGGCTTACCCTAACAATGTCCCAACAACCACTAGAAAGCAAGAAATCTTCGACATCAAACTCGAGCCAAGTGATCATAGCAGCTTTTCCATCTGGAACCGAGAACTGGTAGGAACAGAATGCATCATCTCCGTATATATCGGGATAATTCGGAGTTGAAAACTGCTCCAATTCAACGTTACACGTGTCCTCGCAGGAACAGGTTGCTGCAATGGTATATAAACATAGACAGATGAAAGAGTGGATGGATGGACTGACGGCTAGATGGATGAAGTGATGGATGGATAGAACAAATAGGCTATAGCCTAGCCTACTCGGGATCATGGTTGCAGTTATAATTATAGTTAAAATATTTTTTTTTAGGATTCTAGTTGTCATTTCCGTTTATTGCATAATTTCAGACAGAATATCGCAAAGAGTGACTCGAATAATAATTGTTGGGAGATGGAATATAGTTATGAAAGGCAATCAGCTATAACTTAAAGGGAATTCCCGTGGCAGAAAATTTGACACTTATATCTTAAGAGAAAAATGTACCACACTGTAATGGTTGGAATCCTATATCAATATATATATAGTGTCCCTGAAGATATGTTTGATTGAATATATAAGCTATTTTTGATTTGCTAAATTTTCTCTTATTCCTGGAATAAGATCACAGTGGGTGACCGGTGTTATGTTCGTAGAAGATGTTCTTTAAAAGCTTTAATTTCATATTGTAAACTTCATCTTGATTTATTTTTCTTTATGTTATATTTATTGACATTGTTTGCTTAGCTGGCAATGTTCTCTGTGCATATAGAATTGTCATCTAACTTCCATTTTTTGTCGGTAGAAAAATGCCTACATTTTAATGGTAAAACTTTGGAATTCCCTCCCTACTACTATTACTGGTTGTAAAACTTTGAACACCTTCAAAAAACGTCTTAAAGAGTATCTTATATCAAACTATCATTGATTTTGTATTTCCTTTCATTGCCATCATTGTTCTGTTTTCTCTGTATACTTAAGCTTTCATTCTATTTTTTATTTGTAAAGGGGTGTCAACGTAAACAAGCTCTACAGAGCTTCTTGTTGGCACTCCTCAATCTCTATGTTCTCTTGTACATTTACCCACATCTATTGTCAAATTGCATACTTTAATACAAGAGATTGAAATAAAGTCTTAAAAATTGAAAAAAATTGCATTGAATTGAATTGGAATTAAACACATTTTTATCTCATTTGTCATAATGAATCTATTTCCCTTGCCGTGGTCTTGCTGTGGATATATATATCCTTGCTGTGGATATAAAATATCATCGAAATTGAAGAAAAATATCACTTTAAATGTTAAAGGCTGAAAATTGACTAACCGTTGATTTGGTCTGGCATTGGTGACATAATTTGACCAAACACTGCAATGATTTCAAATCCCGACGCCACTAAATTACCGTCCGTCTCAAATACAATATGTAATGTGTTAGAAGAGCTGTACACTGTGTCTGGAACAGTCGACCCACAATAGGATCCAATTATGTTGTCAACCTTAGGTATTTCTCCGTCGTGTATCTAGATGCAAAGATTACGTTTCAGTTTTTATATCATTTTCTTTTTATACCTCCCCAAACGAGGTACAATATAGTATATGAGGTACAAGTATGAGGTATATGAGGTACAAATATATGAATATAACACAAAGTATGGAGCACAAGTCCACGTTAAGTCTTATTTGAAGTTTGACATATTTGATATTATACAACACCTAATTATATTCCGGCCATTTGATTGGTCAATTGCTCGTCGATTGCATGCAAAATCCGCTCTATTGCACTCTATGAAATAGAACCATGCGTTATACTTTTTTGATAGCACTTTTTTCAATGGTAAAAGAGCAGAGAAACCTGTCTGTTCAAAACAATCTGTTGCATGAGTACATTTTACATCCAATTATATCCAAATTTGAAGGTGTTGTATAAAACAAATAATGAATGGTTTCCATTCGTGCAATAGTGCAAATATTTCATGAGTTGAAAGATGTAATTTGTTCCATTCAACTCGGCTGCGCCTCGTTGAATGGAACATTCCATCTTTCAACTCATGAAATATTTGCACTATTGCACTCATAACCATTCATTATGTGTATACTAATATACATCAAGCAAATCTCGTGTAAAATGCTATTCGAAGATGCATGAGTGTCAATAACTTAGTCGAATGTCAAACAAGTAGGACTACTTTTTTTGGATATTCACTGCAATGTAGTGCGTCTTGATTCACGATATATATTCTTGGCATTGTCGAGTGCTGGGAGGGAGAGGAAGTAGCCTGAGAGGAGGGTGGTGGGGGGGGGCGGGGGGGGTGGCTGTGTGAAGTTGTTCATGACAGTTATCCATATCAAATGTTCATAATGTAGCCCAATACTGAATCGTAGCAACGAATTATTCATATTTTAAACAAGATTTCGTTACTACTTGATTTTGTCTTTTATTTT
>KN895294.1:2131-12960 GCA_000934455.1 Apostichopus parvimensis
TGTATATATAAATATGCAGAACACATACAATTTGAACTCAAGGAAATGCTTGCTACAACACTGATATTAGCACATTTTCAAGTAAAGTATATGAACCAAGTTGGAGTTTTCCCCTTCAGTTTAGAGCAGGAAACAAAGAGTATGAAAACTAACTTGGCAATATAGTTTCATTTCAATTTTGACAGCCATTAAAAATAAATAAATAAACCAAAAGAGAGAGAAAAAAGAAGAAGAAAAAGAGTACTTGAACCTACCGTTGTGGGAGATGAAGGTCTCTCTTGGTCCTCCACACTCTGAACTCTGGGAGGTGGAGCAGGATATTTCTGTGAAGCTGGCACAGCAGATGGGGGCTGAATAGTTTTCCTTCCAGTGGTGGGAGGTGGACTTCTCAAAGGAGGGGGCAGTCCACATGAGGCGGTTCTTATTCCATCTGGAGGTGGATTCCGATGCGAAGTTCGACTGTTCTGTCCAGCGTTGTTGTCATGCTCAGATGATGGCTTCCTGATTGGTTGAGTTAATTTTGTGGGTAGCCCGTCTTCGTACTTCATGTAATGTTCAATCAACATCTCTAAAGCAGTAAAGTAGGGCCCATCGTCGATGTAAAGGTTTTCACTCTGCAGCAAGATTTAGAGGAAGCACAGAATTTAATTGTTTTTTTTCTTTTTTTTAAAATTTTTTTTTGCAATTTCTTTGTAGAACAGTTCATAGGCAGGAGAAAAATCCTTACAGATGTCCCCTTTTACTCAACAGTAGAATTTCAGACCTTTTTTTGTGCTTGTATAATTTTAGACATATTTTGGCTATGGGAGTATTGAGGGTGGGATGTACGGTTTAATAAGAATACTCAAATCCACGATCATCTGGAGATCGCTGGTCACAAAGAAAGTTATGTCAGAGAGATAATTGTTGCACCAAAACTCACGACTAGACATTTGAATAAGTCTGTCCAAGTTCTTCAATAATTATTTACAGGTATATATTTAGTCTTATTTTTTTCTATGTGGGCAAAGAAGCAAAATGAAAATGGATGCGATAGAATTTATATCGCAATGTGACGTGATGCTAACAGTGAAATGATGATTCCTGTTTCCTTTATGAAAAAGATATTTTGCTTGAAAAAAAAAAAAAACTATCACAATGAAATTGTTACAAGAAGCAAGCCCCCCAAAATCTCACAATTTCAAAGTATTATCCAATTTTCATACCTTTGTCTGGATTTCAAAATTGTAGACACTTGCAGAGGCAGCCATTGACAAGACATAGACCCTGGGTTTGTGGGGACTGGTACGGACCAAGAACACACCGTCCGCTAATCCGTGAGTCTGGATGCGTTCCAGGGCTTGGCTTCTATCTAAAGGTCCGTGGTAATAACCTGATACAGGAATTTGTGGAGCTGACGGCAGAAAGTTTTCTGTTTCGATCAAGAAGATTTGGAAACTTTAGCATCATTCACAGCTGTTGACGAGATGCCATGATGCATTGCTATTGAATATATAGAGTAGGGATGTGCCCACGCTGGGGGGCACTGGGCGGCCCTGTCCAGCACTAAAAATTACCATCCAGCACTGTCTTAAAAATCGTGAATCCCACCCAGCACTATTTTCATCTAAAATCCCGACATGCTTAACAATATATTCAACATAGATTGAAAAAAAACAAAAAATGTAAATTGTTAGCAAAACTAGTACTTGTGTATGTGCTTCAAAAGCTACACAAGTACCAGCATTTGGCATCTGAGCACCTTCAAAAATCGAAAAATTTTTCAATGGGGAGGGGGACATCCCCCCTTGGACCCCTCCCCCAGGACAGCAATCAGTATACCCGGCACTCAGGAAATCCTGGGCACATCCCTGATAAAGGCAAATACATTTACAAGTATCGTATCGTGGCAACAATGAAGTAACGGTCGTTTTTTTATTTTGCTTCCTTACTGTGGTAATGCTTTTTCATTTTTCAGCATCCCCATTTTCACTAAAGGTTGTCAAATTCTGACCAAATGAGAGATGGAGCAGGCCTGTGCTGCTTTAAAAGTCTTTGAGGATAATGAGGAGAGAGAAAGTGAAAGTTTTGCTAACGCCCAGCGATGCATTAGATATTAAGTTTGAGGAGCGAAGTCAACTTTTCTGTTATTCGCATGTTAAATGACTACTGGAAAATCCCACAAACAACAGGTTTCAAATGTAGCTTCTAGATGAATCATAGCAGTGAATATTACCCCATTTGGTTAAAACTACCTCGGTTGCCATGACGATCGCAAAAATTGTTTCAGGCTTCGTATTCCAAAGCAAAAGCAAGCACGGTACAGTACCTGACACATTAAGGATGAGGTCACAACATCATAGCTAACACACTAATCATTGTAGTGATAACAAAAGCAAACCGGAAAACTCCAATAATCTCACAAGATGTTCTTCATTTGGTTTTCACCGAAACGTGACTAGTCGAGCTCATGAACTTTATAACCGGGTGCCAATTAGCATTGGAAACTTTATCGGAATCAACTGAAATGTGCTCTCATGATGGGCAGAGCTACGGTAGATGCCAAAGTTCATGACATTTGTCACCTTCTTCTTCGACATTGTGTTTACAGGACTTTCATGTCTTGATATCTGTTGACCTCAGATGGCCTTTGCCACAACCAAAAACAACTGTACACCTGTTACAAGTTGTCGTAAAGCCATTCTATAACAGGGGCAAGTTTATGAATATATTGAAATATCTTTCAAAATTTTCACACTTTGACCAATACAGACCTCTGACCCACACAAAAGAACAACAGGGACCTTGTACCCAATTAGGGTAATTAGTTATACTTACTCTAAACATTCCACTTCTTGATAGATATTAAGTGGTTATATCGCACACAAAAATATACACACACACACACATACATACAGTATGCACACACACATGGCAACTATGCTGCAATACTGTACGATATTGCTGGTCTGCATAAAGTACCAAAAAGGAAGCAGACTTTGCAAGACTGATCTCTATTCTGATAAAATGCACCTATGGTACCTTAGTTACTGCAGATGTCTTTAGACAGACCATCTAAGCCATTTGATTCACTGAATGCGATCATTAAGGGACTCAAAGAATACATTTACCAGTCATTGGACAAGGAAATAGCTGAATCATCAGTTAATTAAAACTAGTTTAATTACTCTTGTACAAGAGACAATTCTACCTGCACAATTATGCAATTGGCTAATTCTGCAGCAACTTTTACTTTCTGTGTGGGAAGTGAGTTAGCAAAGTATGTTGTCTACTCTCACCGGGGGAAAGAGGTTACTTGTCAAAAATTGTGCATAAATGAAAGCAATAATTTAGTCTGAGATACATATATATGCCATACATTTGACACATTTGCTCACAGCAGAAAGCTGAAATCCCTATACATGTACATTTTACAGATGTTCAAGTTGAGTCAGTAACTGTACAAATATCGCATAGAAGGAAATCCCAATCAAGTTGCACCAGCTCACAAGGCATAATCATTCATCCCTTTTAAAAATTTATCAGTTAAAAAGGGAAAAAAAACAAGAACAAGCAAAACTGCATGTTGCAAGTGTTCCACAACTCTACCAAACATACTAATTACAGCCTTGATGTTGAATAAAATACAAAAAAAGAAACTCCAGCCTGGATTCTTATCGGCAAAGTATGTTTGGATTAGGATTGTTTTCAATGAATGCATGAAAACCTAAAGTAAGAGCTGAAGAATCTTTTTCTTCTTCTTTTTTTTTTCCGACAGTAACTACTGTCACTTCCATCTCAATCTTCCACATCTGCGGTGAGATAATCATGAAGGAAAACAGTCAAGAAACAATTTTCTGTTCCTGTGTATTGGAATGCATTAAAGCAAGTTATACTATGGCCTGATTAAAGGCGGGTCAGAGTGGCACGGCCCTTTGTCGATAAGGGAGCCCTGGGGAATGTGGGACGAAGAATAACCACGTCTCGTTTTCGATAATATACCTAAGGAGAAATGAAACATTAACAACAAGTGACATAACTGACCCCAGGGCCTGCCTCAAGGGTCTTAAGAGTCCTAGTTACACTCCTAAATAATGCAATCCATCTGCTTCAAACAATAAAATGCAACCGTTCGCTTCAAATAGATGATCAAATTTATGGCAGTCTTACTCAGTAATGACACCAAGCTGGGTTGATTGTATCTTCTGGCAAGCTCCATGGGAGTTTCGTTGCTCGAATTTCGAGGGTGGCAAGGAGCACCGGCCATGATCAGATGCTTGGCACATTGAATGTAACCTCTCGTGACTGCCTCGTGGAGTGGAACCCATCCCGTTCTCGGATGTCGTTGCGTTGGATCTGCACTCTTCTTCATTAGCAGTTGGCAAGATTCTGGGTGCTTTGTGGAGCAGGAAACCTACAGGTGGTTTGAGGTGAAAGATAATGTAAATAAGTGGACATCAAGGTGCCAAAAATGAAAATGTTCACCTGTGCTGCAATACAATCCTCACTCATAGAAACTAGAGTAACCTTGGGTATGAAGAAATCTTCAAAGCCAGTTGCAAAAGAGATGGGTGGTGGAGAGGGAATTGTACCGTTTTCTTACTTTCTCACCCCTACCTCCAACTACCATTTTTGGAAGATTAAAACTGTTGTTGGTCAGAAACACCCTAGAAAGGTTTTTACAGTCATCTGGTTCTTTTAGCTACAGATATTACATCAAACCATAACACTGCTGAAGGTTAAATTAACAAAAGCCATATTTATGCTGATGAATACTGAATTTTTCTCTACTTTACACAGTACATCAAAAGCCTAGCTTCCCTTGCCATGTTTGCTGTGCAAATGCTCCATAATATCCATTACATAACTTGAACATGACTTGACTGGCACATAACATAAACATAACTTAACATAAAATTCCGAAACTGCAGAAATTAAAAAAAAAAGACTGAAGCTTTAATATTGACCAGCGTACCTTCCAGAATGAAAGTCGGGATATTTCATAAACCGCGCAACCACGGAGGTGACATGTGACAACACTGATGTAGAATGAATGAAATGTTACTTACATAGAGGGGACTGACCCCTGAGCTGTTTTTACAATTAATATTAGCATCATTGTCCAGCAGAAGGTTTATAATTGATAGAAACCCTCTGGCCGATGCCTCGTGAAGAGCGGTCTGCCCCATAGCATTTCTGGAATCTATGTGACCACGTAAGCTTTCGTCATGTTCTAAAATTTTGGAGAGTATGTCCTTGTCACCTTCCATTGCAGCTCTGTATGCAAATGAAAATCAAAATGAAGAAAAAGAAAAAAGGGAATACTAACAGCAAAATGGTCGGGGGAAGGGGGGGGGGTGAAAGGGACAGGAAGATGGAGAACAGAAGATATGAAAATGAGGGAAATGTGTAAGGCATGAAATAAGAATGAAAAAAGATTACACTTAGTAAAATCCACAACCTGTGTTATGACTGGAGTGGCGATTTGATTCCTTCTTTACCATACTTCCTAGTTCCTACTTAGGGTCACAGTGACAGTGCAAAATACAGTATATACCAAAGCTCTATTAAAACCCAGTTAGAGCTGGCAAGTGAACATCTCATTCCAAAACCAGAGAATTATTACAGTGAAGTGTGTCAAATATTGTTAATTGTAATAGATAAAATCCCTCAACACAGTGTACAAAGACGTCGCAATGAACAGGAAGTGATGTAGCATAGCTTTCATAAAGTCAGTCTCTCTGAGTCGCCATTTACAAGAAGGTCCGCCACGAAACGTAGATACTGCGTATCACGTGTGTGCTAAAATAATAAAGCTGTCCTCTGTTTTCTTAAACAAGAGGACCACAATTTAACTGTTTGAATTTATAAACTTATTGCATTTAAGTCTGACCTGTGTAGAGGAGTGGTCCGTCCTGCCCTCCTAGCCGTCGAAGGCGGGAGATCCCCGGCACAGAAGGCCTTGAGTTGAGTTGGAAGGCCATCAGCAGAAGTCTGGTAATAGTTCACCAACTGGTCCAAGCCTTGAAACAAAGGGCCGTTCTCGATGCGGAAATAAAAGTCTCCCAGACACTGTATTTGGAAGTGTGCAGGGCTTCCATTGTGGATTAGGGAGATGACGTAATCCCCTTTTCGAGAGGTGCTCTCTCTGACCAGGAATAGTCCCTCTGTCGAACCATTCTCTTGTAAGAAATGTAAGGCAACATCTCTGGTAATCCTACCATGGTACCAGAGTAGGTCCTTCTCCTCGTCCTTGCCTTGAATAACATCGCTACAGAGATAAGCATCTAAGGAGCTAGATTTCAGAGACTCCCGGAGGCGTGGCTTCTTTCTTTCGTCATCGTCGAATGCGTAGACGCTAGAGTAGAGGTCGTCGTTAGGGAGTTCTGCAAAGTTCATGCCATTATTGAATGCCCCGCGCATCCCACTTTGGTCATTCATGGTAACGGGCATTATGAGGTCTACATCTGTCGGCAAATAACTAGCAACTTGTACTAGTCGTCCATCATAAATCGTCTTACAGTTATCGGCTGATTGTTCTTTTACCCTCAATAGACGTCTAAAATCAAAGAAGAATGAGTAATAGAACAAAATATATAACTCCTGTTAAAGAGTTGTATATATGTGTTTGTATGTGTGTATGCGTGTATGTATATATGTATGTAAGTATGGGTGTATATATGTATGTAAGTATGGGTGTATGTATGAAAGTTTGTGCAGAGTTGCATTTGTCTTCCACCAAAACAAGATGGCCGCATTGTTGATGACATTAATACTAACTTCAAGAATAAATTCTTGAGTTTCTTTCCCAGTGCCCTTAGTCTTCTCACAAAGAAGACTTTTAAGATAAGATTCTTCACATTTGGAAGCTACAAGAACTGGAGAACATTGTCGTATTTTTGGAAACTGAAAATTAAACCATAATTCCAACTTATTCTTTATTACTATTATTTTTTATTATATCAACTATAAAAAATTTGCCAACAATTAGCTCTATACTCAAATAGTAACAATAACACACAGTACCATGTAGTTTTACTTCCTGTTAGCTTTGAACTAAACAAATATTGATTCTTGAAAAGCAAGTTATTATATTTCCCCTCCCATGACCTTGCAATCTTACTCAAATTTTGGAATACCGCACTGTAACAGTACTTTAAAACATGAATCCATAGTTCTTAAATTCAAGTTTCCTAAAAAAAGTTGTCGATAGAAACACTTTATGAAATGCTGTCGAATAAATTTCTTGCATTCTAATTTACAGTATATACCTATTGTTGATTAATACACAAAATGGATGTTGAACTACCATAAGTAATTTACTGTATAAAACCCTCTTGGTTTCTGTCAAAATAGTGCTTATATCATGACACTCCTTTGTTGGTTCGACATGTACAGTACAGTATTTGCCACTTCCTACTGGGAATAGGGTATTTTGGCACAGTATCGCATGGGCAATTAACAACACAAATAAAACTCTTTGTTTTCTTCCTTCAATGACGCACACCAAATTTCAGTATTTCATGAAGAGTATAAAAACGCATCAAAATAAAACCTGCTATAATGTACTGTACTAAAAGATGTATGAAAACTTTATTCCGTCTCACAAGTTACAGAGCTCTATAAGTTTCAGAACTGTGTATTTGTGTAACCTACAAATCATAAATATTACAGACCATGATTATATATAAACTTTGACATTTAGACCCAGTTTGGTGTTGTTTGCTTAAACAAGCACATGCACAACAACAGCTAAACTGTTTTATTTAATGGGAAACTTACATCTACGGTCTAGAGTTAAATTTCTTACAGGAAGAATGGGTACACTAAGCTTGCACGGTTTCGTGAAAAGTAAACACTGTTTTTTTTCTATAAAACAAAACCCAATCTGGCTCAAAAACCAGTATTTTCCCTCTCCCGAATTCCATTGAAAACAACGCAAATCTCAGAGGTGTTATGATTGCTAAAGATGCCCATTTTTTATGCTTAAATAACAACAGCAGTTCAAGTCTAGTTTGATTGTAATATAGGGTAAAAATAAAGAGAATAAATTCAAGAAATGTTACTGTCTTTATGGCTCTCTTTTTCTTATCAACGTTAACTTTACCGAAGTAAAATTGCCGAAAAGAAATGATGTGTTAGTGATATAATGTTTTCTTAAGTGTAAACTTCACGAACATGTACCGTTTGTCGTGTGTTTACTGTGTTCAGAAAGACAAGTACATTAATGGTCACCCCGATCACCCTATGATCTCGTCAGCTAGAATGCTACTTGTCTAATGACAGCACAAGTAAATATGTACTTACAAATACAATCATCTACAAAAAGGGTAAGTTGTTACTGTTTAACCTGCTACTGACGATAAAATAGCATGCGTATGTTAACACTAAAAACGTTTCTTGTCAGATAAAGAATCTTCCTGAAACGTAGATGTTATTGTAATAGTCCCTCCCAAGAAAATACGATCAATTGCTCTACCCCTAATCCACGCTATTAAGCCGATTATTATTATTCCAGAGAGAGGTAGGAATACAATGTAGCTGGGTGAAAAATTATTACAGATTCACAGGTGTTCGAAAACAGATGAATCAATTTTTATTTTCAATTCAATTTTTCACATTTTTTGGAGTTTTCTTAAAATAAAATATAGCACCAAAATTCAGTGGGCAAAACCGGTTTTGGTACTAAAACCGGTTTCCCGTGTGCACAATCTTATAGGGTACACCCTCAAACTTTGGAAGTACATACTGTGCTTAATTGTGCACAGCTGGACTTAGCTAAGCCTGACAATTTCAACTGATTCGTTAATTTAACAAAGTCCACATTCTTAGCATTAAACTGTAAAATCAAAAAGTGAAGTGAAAATATATAGGGATAACACACAATTTAGGATACAAATTTATGGTAAATTTAATACGCCACTTTTTTTTCTGTTGACCCCTCTGTACAGTTTTCCTAGTGATTTTATGTACATATTGACGATGCGCCAGGCACACAATATTTACCATTAAGGTGGCAAGCCTAGGTTAACATTATAACTTATTATGACACCAATTATACAGTATATATGTCAATTGTCAAGCCTTGATGACAACTACAGACAAAGCTTCTAATTCATTAAAAATTATAAAAAAAGGAGACCAACACTAATCTGGCAGATTGATTGACATTCCTCTTCCCCTTTGTGTTACATTAATTAGTTTGACCTACAATCAGAAATGATTGATCGTATATGTTGCTACCTGCATGCATGTTGATCGAATTCACATCATTTCCCTGGAGATAATTGTATTAACTAGATAAAATGCTTTTGCCAACGTGTTCTCCCAACCTTTGCACAACAACTATTTTTGCATAGCCTTTATATTACTGCCATGGTTATGTGTGAAACCCAGAATGTTTCTGTTACTTTATAATATTTTTATTTTTTGGAGGGGGGTGGTAAATAAAACTTTTCCTACTTTTGTGGCAGGTCTATTTAGCTCTAGTCTAGGTACTTACCTAGCACATGTTTCTGTATACCGTTAGATTTAAAGTTCATGTTACTCATAACCAACTTATGTAGCACCGAATGGCCTAACCTTCCCATGAATATCTTAGTCCTTTACAAGCACAACAGGACAGTAATATGGTACGATATCACTACTTTTGGTACAGTGTGCCATGGGGAAGAATAGACAGTACAGTGCTAGTAGCCTAGGCTTAGGTCTAGATTCAAAGTGCTAGCTTGTCCCTTAACTTGGTAACTGTGTGTAACGTTCCTTAATGAAAATGAAACTTTACTTAGGTGTAACTTACACTTCACATGAGTATCTGTTACCGGCGAGCTATGAAAAACACTTTACCTTGAAGAATTCTTGCGACCTAATCAGTATGGAACTTTCAGGAAATGTTACCCGGGGAGTATGTCCAACAAGTCCTTCGTTCTTACTGCGTTACAGTACGTATCCGAAAGAATAGTGCCTGACTAGCTGAGATCGCTCTCCTTCCTGCTATAGCTAATATGTAATCACAACGTATTTCCGCGTTCGCAAGTCTGAGTAGTTAGCAATGGAAAGTCAGTTTAACGCAAAAAAAAAAAGCATGTTCGAAGTTCCAGAACAAATTTTTAACAGAGATCTACGCAGTAAGAAAGTTAGCATACAGACCAAGACAAACATTTCAAGGTGTTTGATAACAATCCATTGTAATGATAGAAAAAGTTGCCATATGTCCAAAATGTCTCTATTTATATCCACTGATGACATAGAAAAGATGTCATCATGACGTTCAATGATGCCAATAACGTATCTTGAATGATTATTTTGCTTAATTTAATTACATAAGTGTTATCGTAGGTCTATTAGAAAACCGAGGGACGTGGCAATTTGTAGATCGTGTGACAGCGATGTTTGACATACAACAGAAGAAACTGGTGGGACGGAATAGATAAAATAATGTCTTGGCACATCCTACCACCACCAATTAACTGACATCCGTAATTATTCCTAGACACTGGTTTAGGTCAGACGAAAATATTTTTTAGGAGACGGTGACATGCCAGGACTCTAGTCTGCGTGGGGGGGGGGGGAGGGGGAGGGGATCCCCTGAGATATCCACTTCCTAAATGAAAGTATGCCTACGATAATGAACGTCTGGACAGTATGCGCTATTTCAGTTACAGTAGTTTTAATGAAATATATATTAACAGGTGCGTATCCAGGGGGGGGGCGTTGGGGGCGCGCGCCCCCCGGGTAAGGAAAAGAGGAGAGAAAAAAAAGAGAAGAAAAAAGGGGAAAAGAGGGGAAAAAAAGAAAAGGAGGAGAGGAAGGAAGGGAAAAGAAAAAGAAGAAAGAGAGAAAAAGGAGAA
>KN895296.1:0-20685 GCA_000934455.1 Apostichopus parvimensis
AACATGTGCCCAATATGCAACATTCGTTATCTGTTAGATAATACCCAACATGCAACACTCCGTATCTGCCCCGTATCTACCCAAAATGCGACGCTTGCTTGACGCAACGTACTGTACTTCTTTGTGAGATTAAACCGAGAGACGTCCAGTTGAATTTGCCAGAAGATGATTTGCTGTTTGTCCATCACGGTGTTACAGATGACATTATAGTATTACAGTATTGTTTCAACCCATTGGTTGTTCTAAGTTTACCCCCAAAGATTGGTCACTTTGCCAGTACCAACCATATCCATCCAATTGTTGAGTTTGACCCCAAGGCATCTTTCTATCACTAAATTCATTTATACAAATAAATTTCTTGATAATTTCAAAGGACACATCTTCCAGGTTACACTAGGATAATTGACAAGGTTAGACATCTTCAGCTTAAAACACAGAAAATGATGTTTTTTTAGCCGGGATATGGATTTCGTGTCTTTCAGACCGAGTCACTTCAATCTTCCATCTATATGGATAAAAACATTTAGGTATTCGTAATGCACAATTACTAACAAAGTTAAATGCAATACAGAATACTCTGTGTATTAACACAAAAGCCAATTGTAATGAAATTTGTTTCTTGGAAACCGCAAGAAACGAACATCTGATGTCATTAGTTACTGTTTCAATGTTGATGATAAAAGATTTAAATTTACACTTTTACTTTCTTTCAACAACAATTTAATGTCAAATGCAGCTTATGAAATCCCTTGACAAAAGGGACAATAATAAGGGACATCAATAATAAACCCCCCCCCACCCTTTAAATTTTACTGTCATGGAAAGGATATGTTGTATGTTGCATACCCTTACTGAGAGATAAGAATATACTACAGTGAACCACAAAACTCTTGGAAGCGACTGAACACGAGTTAGCTCGTTTTCGTTAATACATAGCTAATCCTTGCTTTAATATACAGACAGTAACATGTTGCAATAACGTCTCTTTTAACTTCTGATTTATACACCCTGAATAATTACAAGGAGAACTCAAATGACAACATAGGTAAAAACAATCAACGTAATTGTCTCAAGACAATTTTTCTTCCTAAACTTAAAAATATTATCAAAAATGTCTTAAGAAAATGTATACATTTGTACAATATCCATCACACACATTTGTCTTTGGCAGTATGCTGCCACGCAGAGTCACACACATGCATACATACACACATATGCTGTATGTGTCGATATATATAGGCCTACACATATAATATGTGTGTGTGTAAAACATATTCTCATTGACATATATCAATGGACAATTACATTTGTAGCCTAGACATTTAATATATGTACATATGTATGGCCCTGCTGTCACACATAATGCAAGGCCCTCCTCGGGCTTTGACCTTATCAAACCAATATAAAATGTGAAAAAGTGCAAGCCCACAGTGAACCTGTATTTAATTGTGTATGATTCTGAGACATGACCCTGAGTTTGTTGCCTAACAGCCTAACCAATGACAACTAAAGAGGAAATTGTAAGAACCACAGGTCTCTGAAGCAAGCTTTAGGGAAGAGAGACTGTTAGGGAGATGTACAGTAGCTGCAGGGAGGAGAAAGAGGCAGGTTAAGGGAGGGATGTTGGTTTGGACACAGGGATGATGAGACCAGTGAAACATTTCACTTCATGTACAAGGGAAAATGTTTTCTATGTCATACTTTAAAGATGCGACCATACTTTGTAACAAATACTACTTGGAAACAACACAACTTTCCCATGACCTTTGGAACCACAAGCACTGTTGTCCTAATATATGGATACCATTCATATCAAGTTGAACTAGCATATATGATCTATATATACAGTGCATACCACATGTCAGTACAATTTGACATTTTCCTACCCAGAGACAACAAACACTAATGAAGAGATAATTACAATGTCCAATGAAAAGCAAGTGACAGTACTGCTGTACAACTCTGTGACAGTTGAATGCATGTGACAGTCATGCTGTGCGTTTCTGTGACAGTTCAATGCATGTGACAGTCATGATGTGCATTTCTGTGACAGTTGTGACAGCAAGTAGAGCACACTTTCTATGTGTTCTCAGATCACAAAAGAGAGTGTGTGGCTTAAATTTTAAATTGCATTTCACATAAACCTCTAATTTGTAATGCCCATATTAATACTAACATAGCACCTTTCATTCAAACTTTACATCCGACAATACCTTAACACTTTGAGGCAAGGCACAACAAGCCCCCCCTTATAACCTGCTGTATAATGATCTACCTGTATGCAAACTTTATGCATATTCAACAGCACTGCTTCACACGTCAGCTTTTATATTTTGTGCAAGAGAACCTCAATGGCAAATCCAGAAAATGCTATGCTGTCAATATATACTCCAGTCATGATTCTACATTTATACATTGCGCTGATTGGTCAGCTCTGTCTATTGAATATTCATTGCCACGAGTAGGAACCAATGGAATACGGACATGCATAGCAACAACTGCATGAATCTCTCTTCTAGAAATAACTGACCTGATATTCAACTACAAAACCAAAAAAATTCATGTAGATCATTGCCAGCCTACTTATACATTTACTACAAGACAAATTTATTCCTTTTACAAAACCATCCTTTCCTTTACAACACTTGCTGAATGTAACTTAAATTCTAATCTCACCAAAAGCCTTCAAATTCACACCCAATTGGGACAGTTTTCTCTTTCTCAAACACTTTTTTTTATATCACACTTCAAAGCAGTATATTGACTGACAAAACAACAACGACACTTGTTGTGACAGTTGTACAGTATGCGGTTAAATAACTATATCCTGTTTGTATTAAATAAAACTTCAGTTAAACTCTGTTCATACTGTCAGTAAGATTTTACTGTGATGCATTAAATGACAATACCATACAGAGAGGTACAAGCCATCCAGAAATGTCCCAACTGACTGAATTACCTTCTTTCTATGAATATGAATGAGGTCATTATTCCATGCTTCATTAACATCAAGCTCTTTTCAATTTAATCGTCCAATCAGATACTTGATTCCGCTATCATAGCACTAACTCTACCATCTAATACTACAAAGGCCACTTCTGTTAATACTGAATCTTTTCATCTGTACACACCACATCATATAGTCAGTCCCTACAAGGCACACAAGTTCATTACTCAGTAATTATATCCAGGACTGGTTACTATGGCAATCTTTATTCAATCTATCCTGTGCAAACTCATTCTTTAGCTTTCGTTTCCGATTGGAGCAACAAAACTTGCTTAGTTTGCATTGACTTTAATGGGACACTCATTCATTTTCAGACTGGGCTATCAATGTCTTCACATGAAGTGAGCAAACAGTGTCTTTAATTTGTTACGATACCTGGGATCTAATGCAGTCATCACATAAACCGAAATACACTGTCTCTTTAACATAACCCAGGACAAATGGAACTTAACATGAAAATGCTTGTGCCTATAACTTAAGTCCAGGACATCTGGGTCAGAATACAATGACCGCAAATAGTGTCCTAAATATGTAACCATGACAACTCCATCCCACAGTGTGACGACACTGTCTTTAAAGATCTAACACATGAAAACGATAAACATCGTCCTCAAACAAAGCTGCTAAATTATAAGGTATCCTTACAAGCTCGTTAACGTTGTCACAGTCACCCATATATCTTATCTTTCATCCCAAATTGACCCACCCCTTCCAAAGCAAAGAATAAAACCAACTCATTTTCTATTCCTTTCGGTCGGACAAGAAATACGCTTTTCTTGCTTGATATAGTTAGAGATATCAAACTAAATATTCTCTTTCAAAAGTTAATAATTTAGATAAACTTAAATGACTTTAACAAAAACTTTAACAGCGTCTTGAAAAATTTTCCACGCACTGTTTGTATTAAACCTCATCTTGCATTGACGTCAAAACCAGATTGTAAGCCTAACCATCTCACTACAACAATAAACTGAAACACTTGAGAAGGAAAGCTTGCTACCTGATAATTCCTGTATCATTCACCATTACATAAAAAAATCTGCTTTTTTAAAACAATGGTCCATGAAATGTTCCCACCTGTCTCTTTCTCATCTTCTCTGAAATAATGACAATCACACATTGTTTTACCAAAACAAAGAAACCCAAGTTTGTTAGAAACAAAATGAATGACAATGGCCATTAAGTGATCCATTCCACCCACTGTCAATTTTGGAACAAACTTAAAAAGTTCAAGGTAGTCCTTAATTTGGGATTATCACTTATTGAACATTTATTTGTCATTTATCAAAACAACTTACAAAATAAACACAGATGATGCAACCTGTTTCTGGTTCCAGCTGCCCAGCAGCAAGAAATTTTGAAAGGTTTGGTGGCAACTATTAAACCAGGCTGCTAGTACTATATTTATATATAGCACATGCCAATCATCGAAATGGTTTAACCTTGTTCCTCATTTGGTAGAAAAGACATTTACAACAGTTTTTGAAATCAATCAAATAACTACACCAGGTTTATCAACATCTGTCAATAACTTCCACATTTTCAACAGAACTTTAGCTTTGGTTTGACAAATTTTCAACATAATGATGTGATTTGTGATAATTTCTCATAATCAGTTTATTAAACAATCTTTTATGGATACATAAAAGCATCAACAGAAGCGACTGTAAACAGGGACTACTTATCATTATTTCCCCTTTAACTCTGAAGCACAGACCCAAAAAGGACAGTGGTTCTCAATAAACTTTTCACCAGGGCTAAAGAAAACATTGGTTTGGGGGAGGGGGGAGGGGTAAATTGCCAGACAAAATCCAAATCTGACCATACGCCTAACGGGAGTAATTTAGAGGGTAGTCCAGTTAGGTACTCGAGCCCTTCCAGCTTTCAGGGTTGGCATACCTGATTTGACATGTTCGAGGCCATGGGTTGTTCTTTCTTTCTTTGCAGGTTAAACCTGAATTCTTTTGCAGGCCAGAATTTGGCCTGCAGGCTACCAATGGAGAACCCCTGACATAGGAAGTCACTTGATCATGAGATTTGGTGTTTTTAAACAGATACATTCATTAGAGCTGATCATCATAAATACAGGGAATGAGGATCACATGACAACCAACTTTACACTCTGTCTGGGGGAGAAAAAGCGAATGGAACTGTCCAGAAACTAATATGGAACACACATGCCCTGGGAAAACAGATACAATAAACTGGCCATTGCTCCATTTGATGCGCTGATTATTTCGAGACGATCCCTGCCATTGGACCTGATGAATAGTAATTAAGATATGAATATTCAAAGATCTATTTACACTAGTCCCTATATATGTCTATCGCCCAACGAATGCTCAAGTTTCATCGTGTTCAGTGTTCTCCACCTTGAACGAGAGGGTCTGTCTCAGAGTGTATCGGGTCGCCCTCACCACTCGGTCCTGCGAGTTCATGCCTTGGCTGTGGTTGCTATGGGTCGATGTGTTACTTCTCACGCTCTGAAGCGGAGGTGTACACTTCAACCTAAGGTTGGTCCTACATTCCAGTATGCACTTCCAAAGAGCCTCTCTATCCTCGTTGGGTATGCCAGTCTCATTGAAGAACTGCGAAAAAGGAAGAGAAAAGTCTCGTAAAATATGCCATGCAAACAAACCGACTATGTATGAATTGTATGTATTTTAGATCCTCCTGCAAGCAGGAACTCGCGAAGAAGCCATCATTGGCTTATCAAAGCCTCTTGGCTGACCGAAGTCAGTCTATTAGATTCATATTTAACGTCCATGATTATGAATTGTCAATCATCAACAACTCTGTAACTGGACGACATACATTAATCTTGAAGTGAACCGAACCGGGGCTATGAAACTATGACTATCTAGACTGTTACAACAACATCTGCCAATTCTGAAAAAGAGATTACCAGATTACAAGAGATTATCTGACAGGAGAATGGACTGGTTCATGTACATAATGGTTGCATAGTTTATGTTTAGTGTGTTTTTCCTATAAGTGTGAACCCTTCCTCTTAGTGTAAGGTCTTTTAAGAAGTTACATAATAAAGTTACATAATAAAGTTAAAGAATGCACATAATTCAAAGTTCCAAGGTGTTTATGCTTCAATGATTTGTCTTTGAAAGGCTTTATCCTCTGCTAAAAAGATATGAGATGAGGTCAGGGGTTTGATTTAAGAACAGGAGGCAATGTTAATAAAAGTAGAGGGGGAAGGGGGAGTGTTGAAGGGGTTGAAGGTTTTGGTTGCAAAGGTATGGGTGTAAATTAGGATACACAGTGAACCACTCTCCAGTTCTCTTGGTGGAAGACTTGGATGGGAGTGAGAAGGGGGAGGGGGAAGAGGCAAGGGGAGTAGGTGGAAGAGGGCAGTAGAGAGAAGAGGAAAGGCAGGAGAGGATGATTAATCAGGTAGAGAGGGAGCATTGGCAACTATAGTTGCATGGTTTGTAAAGAAGCTGTGGTTGGACTAATATTTGTAAAATTACACACCTCTACTTGTAGGTCCTCCAGGCTGTCAATGGTCTGTAATCCTTTATCCTGAAACACATTGCTGTACTTGCCAAACCCTCTGCTCTCCAACCATCTGATGGGATAAAAGATGTGATGATGTCATCAGTTATTTATGACAACCATGAATGACAAGAATCCAGCGCCAAAGGCAGTAGAGGGTTTCCGGGTATAAGAATCAGATAATTCATCATTCATTTAGCTCACACGTGAAGCAACCAATTGTGACTTTATAATGGATTGCCACAAACTAAGGCTGGATAGCTGCTGAGATCACTGGTCTGAAAGCCAGTCTAGCCTAAATTTCCTTTGCTCATTTTAAACCCTTATGAACCATCAGCTGTTCCTGGGAACCCCCCCACCCCCAAAAAAAAAATTGCATTCAAAAAGGTACCTTCAAAATATCTATTTTATACTTACGAATGAATGCTTTTATCCATACTGGACGTGACTTGATTGCCTTGGACACTCGGTGTAGGTGTGGCCATGCTTGACGTAGGGCCACCATTCCTCTGGACATGACTAGAAGAGACCTGGCTCAAGGGCTGCGGTCCATCTGGCTGGTCCATTCCAAAATAGTTTTGCAGTGAGGGGGACAGGTTGGTGAGGATAGGGAGTGTATCCGTTCTGCTCAGAGACGGTAAACTAGTCAGCTGTGTGAATGATGGCGAGGAGCTTATCGGGGGTAAGGTAACATCGTACGGTTGAGACGTGGGGCCCAGCATGGACTGACCGAGCAAATCCGTGAAGTTGGTAGGGCAGTCTGAGATGGGCGGTCCGAGGGAACTTGGCTGTAGGTTTTGAGATGGTTGGTGGCAATTCTGTACCATCATGATCGGTTGCTGGTTCATGTTTGTGGTCATGAGGGCCGGAGGTGGCATAGGCTGAGGTAGGCTTGCAGCTGGTTGGGCGTGTAGAGAGGATGGATTAGCGCTACAGCCAGATGATCCACTCACAGATGATGTCAGAGGAGGTGGTCTACAAAGGAAAACAAATAGATATGACAATAATACCAAGAAAAAAGATCAAAACCATCCACTCACAGATGATGCCAACGGAGGGGGTCCACAAGGGAAAACAAATAGATATAACGATCCTACCAGAAACAAACAAAACAACCTTATCTCCATGTTGTAGATTCCTGAAATGGGATACAGGTCTGTCCTCATTATTAAAAGTGGAAAACTTGTGAAGCCATCAGTTGGAAGAAAAGATTCGCCCTACTCCTTTCGCAAAAAGGAAGTTGGTATGCTTTGCCTGGAAGTGTTCACAGGGTCATCATGACCTTGAGGGCTCATTGACAATGGGGCAGGGGGATAGGCACTTCTCTGATCTGCCTATAGAAAATCAAGCACAGATTTGACAACTTGTATCCCCCACCCCCTCTAATAAATGGATGCTTGAATCCAACTGCTTTAACTTCCCAGGCATAACTCATTTGAGAAGACTACAAGATGTCTTCCTCCTTCTCTTAATATCAAGGTCTTCTTCTTTGTGACAAAGAAATCCAACAAATGAACAGAAAGATTGTTTTTTTTTTCTTCTCATGCAGCATTTTATTGTGTTTTGGTCCTGTTTTCACACTTTTGAAATATTAAAATTAGTTTATACGTAAAAAAAAAAAAAAAACAGAGAGATAAAAATATGTAAGATGAAATGATTTGGCAACTGGAATGAATTCCACAAGCCATTTATAGATGGTTACTCTAACGGTATTTACAAAGACGAGAAAAACAAGGTTAGTACTACAAGAAATAATTTTGCATAATGGTTTTGAAAATTTTTCCAAAAGACAATGGAAACCCAAAGTGAAAATTACCTCTTTAACATGATGAAAGTCGGCAGGCAGGATTAGAATAAATGAACTGTCTGTGAACCGTGAGTTTAATACGTGATGGTGCTTATTAAAAAATATTGTGCTTATTAAAAAAAAAAATTTCTACCGGAAGACATGTCCATAATGATCAGAAAGAGTAGTCAAACGTGGAAAGTAAACGCTTGTCTTGAACACAATGTCTGACCCGATTTAAAATATATCAGGGTATAAATTTAAGGCTCAACTTTTGTCTACCACCGGATTTTGTCTTATAAAAAATTATGTAATCTTGCGTGTATGTACGGCTAACATACAGATATGCATCTGTGTACTCCTGTTGATAGCAATTTGCTCATTTTATCTAGCAATTTACTCATATTTACATATAGCCATTTTGCAATGTGATGCCAAATGAGCTATTCCCTGAAAGTACATTAATCCTGGTGTAGCATTTAAACAAACCCCTATATATGACTACCAAAAGTGAGAGTATTTATCACTTCCCATAATGCACTTCTGCATCATAGTAAAACATGATTTATTGTGCTGGCAGTTCTTAGCGAATTATAAATTTTGTGCATATTCAGCCTACGAAGGACCACCCATACTACATCCCACTGATGTAAGCCCGGGCTACGAAACATAACATTCGTCCTGTGTCTTTGGAACACAAGTAACTCCAATTTCAGCTGTTGAAATGTGCTGTAACTAAATACAGCTGGCTTGCAGACCCTGTATAAGATGTGGTAGGTTAAACCAATTCAGCCTTTTCTAACATAAAAACTTTAAAAACTTACTAATAAAAATATGAATATAATTGTTGGATATAAATACACTACTAAGATTTCTGTTTCTGATAATAAATCATAAAAGCAAGATTAAACATATGATTACTTTTGCTTCTTGGATGGCGATCATAAATATATACAGCTATATACACAAAGAATTAGTCATTTACATCCATACACACGAGGGCAAAGTTTCTAAGGACTCTTTTCCCACGTTGTCCCTCAGACAACCCCGTCATCACTCTATGGTTGTCCGAATAGCTAATTTTGATCGTCTGATAAATTGCAGCAAAGTAAGATTGAAGATATCTAAACCATAGGAGAGATGTGTAGGTTTGATGAAAACACCAACTGTGCCGGGGGGGGGACTCAAATTTATAATTTACCCATCTGTGAGTATTTATTTTATGATGTAATCTTGGTTGTCCAAACAGAAATTTGTTGGTCTCATACAGCCGGACGACCGTTAAGAATTTGCATTGTCCAATCTAGTAGAGTAACAGTGCAGAATTATTTATCAAAAAAAGAAAATATTGCCTCTGTGTCATTACTTAGACCCAACTTCCCTTCTGGCTAAGTCCATTGTTTTATCATTAAAGGGATATTGTCTCTTTTGTGAAAAAGTAGTTTGCTTGCCATGAAACCATTCCATACTACATGTTACTGTTACTGTAACTCTAACTGCATGGGAGCTTAAAGACATAGAAATAATAAACTAATGATCCAAAAATTTATGAAACTGGATATAAACAAAACTCAAACTTATAAAATGCCTCTCTGAAAATCTCCTGACCAGCAGACTCTTTCAAGAGGGATGAACTTAAAAATGATCTCCTAATAAGAATCTCTAAAAATTAAAGGAATTAACTTCCATAGTCGATTTTCAACTGTTCATGAGTGGCGGCACTGTCGATGACCGTGAATGATATACATTAACCACTGAGCCAGCTCACCCCACAAGTAAAAATACCCTCTTATGTACACAGCAATACCCTATCTGGACTACACAGATGGATGACGATTTGTATACCCCCCCATGCTCCCCCCCCCCGGCTACTTGTACCCATCACCAGTACATTAGACCTTAGAACTAAGCAACTTAATACAATTAAAATATAGTTTGAAGATGAGAAAGGCTCATCACTGGAATGTTGTGCTGTGAATATTTCAATAAGCCTTAGTTCCCTAATTTTGATTCTTATTGTAAACAATAAAACAATTGTAAGATTATTGTCCTCTTTTGACAATAATAGAATAATCAGGAATATCATTTGTGGATTGCACAGTGATACCGAACCTAAAAGGCTGTACATTCTCTTTAATTTTAACGATGTTATGTTAGCATACTTGATGAATCCCAGCTCCAGGCACATAACACTTAATACTCTAGTCAACTGTAGTCACACGGAGTACAATGAAACTGCATATTTGCCAATTTGGAAATCAAACACTAAATGACATTAGATTTGTGGGACACAAACTTCTACAAGGTTTTGAATCAGAATGAGTACAAAGTTTATGAGTTGACATAAAATTCAGCTTTGAGGGGGGACCTTGGTTACCGGTCAGCTTTAAGGGGGGAAGGGGACCTTGCTGACCAGTGTTGACCTCTATGGCATATTTTATGAGGAAGTACTTTTCCATGACTGAGCCAATGATAAACTTTCACAGACCTAATGTACTGAGTAGGTGACATGAAATGGAATGTAAGTTTTAATATTGAGGAAACCGTGATTTTAATTAACTACGCATAGTCAGACAACTATTAGTGTAGAAATCAAATGAATTAATACAAGTACTGCGTTTTCTAGTACGGACAGAATAATGGAATTTTGAATATGGTTTTTTCCAATCATGAGGAATAAAAGTCCATTATGTAGAAATAAAAGCAAAATTGGAAATAATTTTGTATCCATCCATGAGGTTAGGGAGATAAACCTTTAAAAGAAGGGAACACCTTAGTCCTTCTCTTAATTCTTAATATTTTCATTTATACATATTTTTCAGGTCTTGACTAAAAAAAAAAGTTTGCAAAGTTCTGCAAATTTTTGTAAATATTTAAAACCAAATCAAAAGGATTGCATCTTATTGCTTGATACCATGGACCTGGCCAATGCCCCTTTTTGGTATTATGATGAAAAACTTCCAGAAATCTTATTGCCAAGACATTTTATACCCATCATATCAGCCAGTGCCTGTCCCATAAAACCTACCATCTACTACTCCCCTCACCAACTGTTTCCTCCAATGCCCACCCCCCCCCACCCGGCCTCCCTCCCCCCTCTCAAAACATACCCACAAATAAACCTAACCAATGCTCACATCAATAGTATCATCAATTACATGTGGACAGTTTCTGCATTAAGTAATTGCAAAATGGTCATATAATAAATATTTAATAACCCTGGTGTACCCTGTTCTTATATTAAGAGTCCCCTCATACAAAACTGACACACACCTCATGCTTTTCCCCCAGTGGAAACTTACAACAGTTCTGTCTGTTTCACTCCCTATCCCCCCAAACCCCACCGACCCACCCTCCCCCATCCCCCTTTCTCTTCTTAAAAGGTAACAGGAGTTCAAGATATTGTTCTCTGGACGTAGCTCGGATAATTTTCTAACTCAAATAGGTAGCATCTTCACCGGTGGGAACTTTATTCTAGGCTAGGAGAAGAAGTTTTCATGTTTCCCTCCTGGAAGCTCTAGACGTTGGCCTCCTATTTGTCATACGCAGTCTGCAGTGATGAGAAAATAAAGAGAGGGCGTGTCAGTTTTGGAGATTCTTTTTTCTCATATTTTTGAACGATTGTGGCTTATAGAGAATGTGCGACACCAACACCACAATCTACTTTGAGCAATAAACAGAGGACTTCACCAGCGTCATATCCAGAGAACAAATCCTAAGTTTCCGACCCCATGGTTCACACTCCCTATGCCCCAAGTATCGGGACTGATATCTTCTTAGTTTAACCATTTTACATATAACTTACCGTGTACATGACAGTCCCGACATAAGTGATATTGTGACATATATATATACACATGCAAGGAATAATTTAGTGTTTAACATTTAGCGTACCAGTTTACAAAGATGATGACGTTTATTTCTCTGACAATAATGACAAATAGTGGTGTAACGCACAGTAATAGCTGCTTTTTCGACTTTGTATTTGTGTTGCAATTCGACCGATTTTATAGCATTTTTACAATACATGTAACACTGGTCAAATTATACCTTGGCACATGCCAGAAGAACTACTTGTCAACAAATACAAAATAAGACCTCAAGCGACAATTCCTTACATAACAAAGCTTTTACAATTTCTACTTTTGACCACAGGTTAAAAACGAAAGAAAACACACATCACCCTTTGTCAATAAACATCCTTTTTTGTCTTACAAAATTTCACCAAATGAAATGACACATTTACACACAATCTTTTGCATACCTAAAATATGTGAAAGTGTGTGCAGGGGTTCCACCTGTTGCAAATCTTGAACATTCCAGTCCCAATAAATAGGTAACTTGTTGTTCCATTTATTTTATTTTTTTTTGGAATTGTTGCCAATAAAAAGATTTTTTTTAAATCTATATTGCGTAGCTTACTAGACGACTACATAACGGGAAGTATTTCTGAGTGTTATTTGTGTCAGAGAATCAATGGCGGCGGTTGAAAATGGAAATTTGGCGGGAAAACTGAGATGAGGAAATATGACGCGGCACAACACAATGTTCGATCAGCAAAATTTTTTTACTCTTAATTAAGTGGGGAATATTTCGTTACATAAAATTCAAGGTGGCATATTAACAAGAAAATCGTTGGGTAATACATGGAACGCATAAAGATACGAAATTTGACAAATGGAAGAGAGACAAGTATTATAGACGCATCTGGACGGGTAACAAAGAACAAAGCCTTACACAAGTATATAATAACAAGACCAGCTGTTTGGGGCCAATTTAAAGCATGCTACTATGACCGGATGGTATGGATGACTTGTTACAGAGAAAACTTGGCAGCTACTTGTGAAGGGGGAAGTCAACAGTAGTTAGATTTATCACACAGATAAGGATTTGACGGAATTGGTGTGGGGAGGCTATGGTTATCAACTTTAGGTCGAACAAAAACAACTCAAGTATATCATAGATTGAAAGGTCGCATTTGAAATACATTTTGGAAATTGCAGCAACATAGATGGTGAATAATTTGGTGTTCACATTTTGGGAAACAATTTTGAGCAGTCTTGCTTCTTGTGAAATACCCAAAGATGTTATGATGCCTTTAGAAAAAAACCTGCTTAGATGCATTTCCATTTGCATGGCAATTTGAAAAGTCTTGAGTTGTATTTGCCAGATACCAGATAAATTATTCCCCAATGAAACGATCATGGATTAGTTGAGCAGTGCGCAAATGCCTACGACTTGAACAAAATATAGTCAGCTAAATGTAGCTTCGGCTTTTTAGCATTTCCCGCGAGACAGTCGGCTGGCCAGTGTCAACAAATGGAATGAATCATTGAGAAAAAATGCTACATGTGACCTAACACCATCTCTCAATAACAGACAAACAGTCCTGTGTGCCCATCAGCCATTCAAGTTTATGGGGGGGGGGGGGGTTAAATCAGTCCATGACCACAACTGGCTAGTGTCAACAAATGGAACCAACCATTGAGAAACAATGCTACATGTGACTTAACACCAGCATCTCTCAATAACAGACAAACAGTCCTGTGTGCTCAACAGCCATTCAGTTTATGTATGGGGGGGGGGGAGGGGGAGTCAGTTCATTACCACAACTGGCCAGTGTCAACGAGTGGAACCAACCATTGGGCAACAATGTTACAGGTGACATCACACTAGCATCTCTCAATAACAGAACAACAGTCCTGTGTGCTCATCAGCCATTCAGTTTATGAATGTATGGGGTGGGGGGGGGTCGGTTCATGACCACAACTGGCAAGTGTCAACAAATGAAAAGAACCATTGGGAAACAATACTACATGTGACTTCACACCAGCATCTTTCAATAACAGACAAACAGTCCTGTGTGCTCAACAGTTATTAAATTTATGCGGGGGGGGGGGGGGGGGGGGGGGGGGGAGGGAGGGCGACAGTTGTAAGCCTGTGGGTCTTGACGATTATCCGTTACTGGTCAACGGCGGTCAGGTCGAGTCGGGTCACATTCAGTTGGGGCAGTGAGTGGCCAGCCTTTAAAAAGCAAAAAAGACAGATGAAACTGTTACTTACAGTGAAGCTAACTGGGCCTCTTTTTTGTTGTATGCCTCCTTCTGTTCAGGGGTCACATGTTCCATCAGATCCAAGGCCTCCTTGATCTTCATGAGGATCTCATACTTTTCTTTACTATCCACCTGCGGGGGAAAAGATAAAATCATCACATTTTTTTTATTTTAAGGCTCACGGCAAGGTGATTTGATCTCAGGCGATATCAGAACATGTTGCATCTACCTAGACTTGAGTTATATGGCAGCTGATTAGTCGTTTGACACTAAAGACAGAGATGAACCTATCTGTAACCTATCGTCTTAGTTTATTTCACTACCCCACCGAAAAACAGTCTGAACAAACATTTATAACTTAATCCCAGATGTGACAGTTGTCATGGAAACCCTTAGTCCACTACGATTCACCCTGGTCTGTTTTGCTATTATTAAAATGCCCATAAACACCCTTTGTTTTGTTTCCCCTTGGCACCTGAAACTTTTGCAAATTAATAAACTGGTCCAACTATGAAACTGATTACTTTCTACCATACTGGTAAAAGTAGTTTCTCATTTCACAAATACTCAAAATCCCAAAAAGAAAAAACTGGAGCTTATTTTTTTCATAACTTCAAAATGTCACTTCCCGAGATGATTCATAAACATGCCTCCTTCGAATTAATTAACCCAGTCAAACACACAGAAGACAAGTCGTCAATACAAACCTCATTTAACATTCCCCCCCCCCCCCCCGCCCACCTTCATGTACTTCTTTTGATCTTTCTGACTTACCAACTAATTAGCCTAGTTTAGTTTAGTAGAAAAAAAGGACCAGGAGGGACACTCAATCCCCATCAAGGACCCTATAGGAGAGAAAAAAAAAACTGAAGACAAACACTCAGACCCGATTACAATGCTTAAAGTGCTTGTCCAAAGCATTCTTAAACCCATTCACACTACTTGCAAGTACAACTTTCTCAGGCAAACCGTTCCACTCATTCACAACCCTATTAGCAAAAAAAGTTAAGCCGAATATTAATCCTACTTTGTGACTTTTGGAGTTTTAGACAATGACCTCTGGTACAACTACTATTAGCAAACATGAGAAAGTCGGTGAAGGATAAATTGTCAAAACCATACACAATCTTGAAAACCTGAATCAAGTCCCCACGTAACCTCCTAAGCTCCAGTGTAGTGAGATTCAACAGATTTAACCGCCTATAAAAAGGAACACTCTTTAAAAGGAACTAATCATCCTAGTAGCCCTCCTCTGGACCTTTTCAAGTACTTCCTTATTCCTTAGCAAAATATGGGTTCCAAGCCAGCACAGCATACTCCAGATGAGGCCTAACCAACTGCTTATAAAGCCTAACTACTAATTGCATTTCTTTAGTTGTTATTTTCCTTTTAGGTATCACACACGAGCAAACAGTCTTGGAAATTTGAAACGGTTTTCTTAATCTCACCCTAGAGATTGATGTTTCACTTTTCGTGTTTACAGAGGAGAGAAAGAAGCAGAAGAAGAAGAAGAAAAAGAGAAGGAAGAAGAAGGCAAGGAGAATCAGATGGTAGCTTACCCGTATATAATAATGTACATCTTTGCTTTCTGCCGTCTTGGGCTTTTTGTTCCTCAGAGACGTAATCTCGACCGTCTGTGTGATTTGTTTGGCTGTTGATGAAATCAAACCAGAATGAAACATAAACTACCAAAGTGAAAACAAAAAGAAGCCGCTTTGACTATTTAAACTCGCTGGATTGAGATCGGTATTTTGGCTTTGCTCACCAAAAGAAATAATGGCATCCTTTTCTAAAATTTGTCCCTGTCTCCCCCCTCCCCCTATCCTTCCCCTCTCTTTCTCGCCTCCTGCACCTTTACCATCAGTTATATTTAAGGCTGGAGCAAGTCTTCAGCCTTTTAAAAGACAAAAGTTACTAAATTAACAGTCAAAAGGGAGAAAGCAAGCTCGGGAAAATATCAACTTCTTCATGTGAGTTTGATCTTGATTTATAAGCATCGAGAATCAGAGAATTTAAAAACTATTGCTGATTTGTTACAGTTTATTGGAAAATGGTTAAAAAATCTACAAGAGGGAAGGGGGGGGCATTGGTTTGCAATCATCGATAGGCAAACTTATTTTGAGCGATAATGGCTTTGGCTTGATTGGGAGAAAGATTGGCACTGAAATAAAAAATGAGCTGCTTTTCTTTAAACTTACTGCGTTTTGTCCCCTTTTTTGGTTTGCCGCCTTTATTTTTCTCATCCGCTTTGCGGTCTCTCCCAGGACATGCGCAGATCCTGGTGTCCAGGACCTGCCGACCGATGACACTGCCACTGGAAGATTTAAACAGACAAACAGATTCATCAAATCGGAAAGTGGACTGGGCCCTATCCAACTTAGGTAGGGTGAAGCTACCAGTGTTTTTAGGTTGAAGCTACCAGTGTTCTAGGTTGAAGCTACCAGTGTTCTAGGATGAAGCTACCAGCGTTCTATGGTGAATATACCAGTGTTCTATGGTGAAGCTACCAGTGTTCTAGGTTGAAGCTACCAGTGTTCTAGTATGAAGCTACCAGCGTTCTATGGTGAATATACCAGTGTTCTATGGTGAAGCTACCAGTGTTCTAGGTTGAAGCTACCAGTGTTCTAGTATGAAGCTACCAGCGTTCTATGGTGAATATACCAGTGTTCTATGGTGAAGCTACCAGTGTTCTAGGTTGAAGCTACCAGTGTTCTAGTATGAAGCTACCAGCATTCTATGGTGAATATACCAGTGTTCTATGGTGAAGCTACCAGTGTTCTAGGTTGAGGCTACCAGTGTTCTAGTATGAAGCTACCAGCGTTCTATGGTGAATATACCAGTGTTCTATGGTGAAGCTACCAGTGTTCTATGGTGAAGCTACCAGTGTTCTAGGGTGAAGCTACCAGTGCTCTACGGTGAAGCTACCAGTGTTCTATGGTGAAACTACCAGTGTTCTAGGGTGAAGCTACCAGTGTTCTAGGGTGAAGCTACCAGTGTTCTTGTGCATACAATCTAGTGCAGTCAAATGGCTCTTACCCGTGTTCCAATGTAAAGATGAGCTGGATGGGTCTTCTGTTCAGTCCACCCACACAGGATATAAAGCACTTGAACATAAACAGGTGCTGAACAAAGTTATTGCCAGCTTGAGGCTCTGTGTAGGGCAGGGTTAGACTGTGACGACCTGTCAACTCATCGGTCTCGTAGGTCGTGGCCGGGTCCTGACATATCACGATATGGTTTCTGGAAGGTTCACCATCTACAGGGCAACGATAAACAGACAGAGAGAGAGAGATAGAAAGCTGATCTGTATTAATGACCTCACAATCAAAAGTGAAAACCTCAAATACAACAGATGATGTTAACATTTCACTGAACTTGGTTGTGGTTTGCAACATAACTCATTATCAAAATAGGGCATAATAAACATGAGATGTTAAGTGTTATGGTTGCTTGCATTTATGTCACGACCAGATGGACAAAATAGAACATCCATCTTTCCTGCTCCTCCAAAGATTTAACACACTTTTATTAGTACCTACTAAAACTTTGTTTATATAATAAGAACTAGAACTGAATTAATTTATTAAATAGATATTTTCAGTAATTGGTGAGGATAACAATCAGTTAATTGTTTACTCAACTTTTTGAGTAATCAAAAATACACTATGCAGTAGAGTTTGCACCTGGTCATTGCCGCAGGCTAGTAAATTATATGTAATTATATATAATTTGACTGGCATTGGAATGGTGCTATGAGGCAACTAACAAAAATTTTGTGTCCCACAAATTGCTCTGTTGAAGATGCAGGCGATCAACAAGACTTCTTTCAGACATTCAGCAATCCACAAGAAATTTAAAACCAGGTGTGAAGACAAAAGGGCAAAAATTCCTATCGGAACACGAGCCTCAGACTTTCGAAAGGTAGATTTGGAAGGAAGAGGGTAGTAACCTTTGACCCCGGGGTCGTTGAGGGCGCTGTGCAAGAATGCTACCAGATCATAGGCTAGGGTAGATAGGTGTGTGTAGTACGCTAAGGGAGGAGTGAGGAAAATGTAATCTTTGGCCTATCAATGTCACCATTTACACTACTTATGTGATTAGGGAGGTCTAAAATATCTAATGGATCATGTTTTTTTCCAGTAGCTGCTCTATTTTCGTAAAATGCTCATGGTTGGTTTCTATCCAAATGCCAGCATATTCAACACAAACTGCAAACACAACACAGATCACAGAATAACAAAGGATTTTAAATATCACTTGCTGAGACCGTCTGCGTACACTATGTTAGCGATAAACCAATACTGTATACATGCAGTATATATACAATATAATAATAATACCTGGTCCAACGTGGTGAGGGCAGCTCCTAACCACATCCGTAAGATTCGCCACCTTTTTAAAGATAGGTATAACCCTGATTATTGCTCCTTCGGGCGGCTTGGTGGATGTCTTGAAATTGATGGGACACTTCTTCTCGCGATCCACATATAACTTGTGTAGAATTGTAGAGTACTGCGATGGAGATACAAGAAAATTTATTAAATTAACTCCTGCAGTATTGTTCCCTCACCAATGGGCCACTGGTCACAACTTTCTTCCAGTACAGACAGAGTTAACCCCTGGGAGAAGAATTTCATAGGTTCCATCCCACTGACCCCAATTTCCTTTTTCTTAGCCTTACAGTTATTAACATTTACTGAGGCCCCTGACATGGACAACAACTTTGGACAAACAAATGGATCAACCTCTATGGCTGAAATCATGGGTAGATACAAACACTGACAAACGTTGCACGGATGATAAAAGTAGATTTCAAATCGTTAGCTTAAAAAGTGATTTTGTTGGAAACAGAAATTGATTCCTTTGAGTCCCATTAGTTTGGACTGGGTCCACATTCTCTAGGCACAATACAGCGAAGAGTACATTATGAACGAAGATACAGGTAAGTGAAGAAGCGAAGTAAATTTGTTGACATTTCCGTAACTTACTGTCCAACTGATTGATTTCTCGGCATGCTCCCCGCATGCCTCCAGACTGATTTCAAATTCATATTCTCCCGGCCAAATTTTACTGAAAGTAAGGAGAGAAAAGTGTGTTGAAAATACAAAGTTTCTAAAAAAAAACTTGATTGAAATCAATTCAAACTTCTAACTAACTTCAGAGACAAAGACAAAGATAATGCATCAAGAATCACCTTGAATAAAACAAAAGTGTTTAATTTTATAATATAACCTGTTCAGAGGATAATAAGGAAAACATAAATGTGCATCACTGTTATTTTGGTCGATATTTGAAAAACTATAAAAAGGCCAAGAAGTAGATTATGGGAATACTTACTGGAAAGTGTTGTACCCAGAACCCTCCAAGGTAATTGCCAAGTACTCCCCCCCCCCTGCCCCACACACCTACACAAATCCACTCTATCACAGCTATACAGCAAAATGAATCCACAGCAACTAGAGGTTATAGTGTAATACCATTTGCAAGTATGACCTAGCAAGAGTGCTTAGCATATAAAAGATGCGCTAGGGACATTCCGTTCCAAATCACAGATGGCTGTTGCTGGACCTCTCCAAAACTTACCACCTTCATGCATGATTTAGCAATGAGCATATTCTGAAAATTTCAATTGTACTGCCTCAAAATTAGCCACATTAATAATACTTTGAAATTCTGCAACTTGACAACACCATGATTTTTGAGGTCTGATTTCCCAGCAATTAAACATCCTAAGTAGCTTCCTATTACCTGTTTATGTCATGGTGTTCCAAGCATACTAAAAATTTGGTAATTTTTAGAAAAAGTCAAACTACAATGTTCATACAGTACTCTAAAATCTGGTGATTTCATATGGAGTGACCCACTAACCAGTTATATCTACATGTTACTCATGACCCCATCATGCTAACATACAGTAGTTAAGTACATGTGTAAAACAAAGGGCAATTTACAAGTAAAAGTAGCAAATTTCTAGATATGTACAATATTAAAAAATTAGACTCTGTTATTCCATCGAAGGAATGACAATCAAAAACGTGAAAAATTGCATCGCTCATCTGAGCAAAATGGAGAAGCGCTCACTTGGATGGCAGCTGTTGTATCGCAGCCCCGTGCTGCGGGTCCGGCCCGGGGAGGGGAGACTGAATGCTGACGGCTCCAGGAGATGTGGTCATTTCTGACAATTGGTCCAGACCACTGTCCACAGAAGGGTATGTTAAGGTAGGATTTGGTGGTTGTGGTAAAGGAGGCAGCTGCTAAAAGATAATGTTTTTAAGAAGTGTAAAATACATGAATTTCATTTGTAATCGGGAGATGAGGTTTCCGGAGCGCGA